>JAVJIF010024513.1:0-53927 GCA_038442645.1 Agave tequilana
TATATATATATATATATATGAGAAAAATGTATATCAGCCGATGGCTGAGAGGGTCTCTAATCCTGCGGTGACGTGGCACATTATTAGCCACACTAGAAAAGGACGGCCCGCCTATCGAAATAGTTGAAATTACTAAATAGCCTTGCTGTAAAAGACAGTAGATCTGTATAGTTTATTATATTTTTATATTTTCTGACGTTATTCAATTTTGTCACAATTATCTTTTATAACTGCGGCCAAACTGCAAACATTTTTTATCAAATCACGAAACTAATTTGAATGCTTCTTTATATTTTTTTTTTTATCTGATTTAAAATTTAATGATTTTTTAATATAGTCGCAGTTTTACTTTTTTTTCGCATGTAATGTATAAATTATTATTTTTTTTACATATTGAATTCGGACAAGGACTGCGACTATGATCGCAGTGCTTAACGAGAGCAAGTCGTGGTACTGCGACTATGGTCGCAGTACTCACGACAGCATTTTTTCGATGAGTTTTTTTGCTAAGTTATATGTAATAACGGTGTCTAAGGACTGATAATATAGTCGCAGTTTACGTATGGTTTTATATATTTGATCTTCACTGTAACTTATTGCATGCGAAGTAGGACTGCGACTATGGTCGCAGTGTTTAAAAACAACAGTCGCAATTTTCTAATTTGTGATATACAGTGAAATATACTGATTTTGAGAGGATTGCGATGATGTTCGCAGTATTATCTGTTCATATAATTTATTTTTGGACTGCGACCATGGTAACTGTTTATAACTTTATTGAATGCAAAATGATCAACCTGTTTATGACTGGACAACGACTGTGGTCGCAGTTTCATATGTAATTATAATATGAGTACTGCGACCATTATTTCAGATAAGTTGCAGAATTAATACCTATACGGTATACTTTATATGTATTTTTAAAATGTAAAAGATTATTTTGCAGATAGAAGTAAATTTTATTTATAACATAATATGGTGAGAAAGAGACCTTACAAAAAAAGAGCATTAAAAGCTTTTAAGAGAAGACAAAATAACGTTGAATATCAGAAGATCAGGAAATCCTAATCCTCGTCATCATCACCATCATAAGCAGATTCATCTTCTTCATTCTCCTGGTCTTCCTGTTCATCACTTATTTTCTCATCATCTTCTGTTTTTGAGGTTTTTTTGGTTCATCGATAAACTCCCAGAATGGATCGTCTCTATCAAGCTCTTCGTCCGATCCGTTGCGAGAAAGCGAGCCTATAGCATCAGAGGACATGCTTTCATCAAGCATTTCTCCGTCAAGTGGCAGAGGAATAATGTCCTCCTCATTAACCCACGTGAAAACTTCATCATCATGATGAATAGGAGGATCAGTTAAAATATTATTTGATGTAGTGAAATAGTCAAAAGGAGTGAAGTCCAGAGTGGTATCAGATTCCAGACTGGTATCAGATTCACTAGAATATCTTGAAGAAAGAGGACCGGTGGGGGATTGATTGAAGTTGAATTCTGAGTGTTCAGAGGAAGAAGATGGGGAAGACATGATTCAAGAATGAATTATTTTTCTGGAAGTTTTTGAAATCAAATTGAAAAGGAGTAAAAATATAGTTTTTAGATATGAGATAATATATTAGTTACAAGCACTGTATAAAGGTCAATAATGTGAAAGAACGTGAATAGTAATAATAATTGTTATAGGTGACGGTTGAGTATGGTTAGAAGTGGTAAAAAAAATTAAATATTTAATTGAAGAGTTATGGCTGGAGAATTCGAATAGTTCCTTTTTTCAGAGGTTTACTATGTGAAGTACAAATAAACTTGTTATAGAATGTTTTGCCTATATCTTTAGATTACGTATGATGCACATTTTTCCTTTATCGTGATTAACATTAGTGCATCTCTTTTTTTTAGACTGTTGTTATATCACGGTAGATAGATTATTAATTACTTCATTAAATTCAGTGTAATTAATATAGTATTTTTATAAGATGTGATATACGCGAACTGATCTCAGGGTCGCATGGCTAAACTACCTTGTAAAATTATAAAAAATCTTTTATATAAGGCATGCGAAAAAAGATTGCGACTTTGGTCGCAGTGCTGAAAAAAGATTGCGACCTTGGTCGCAGTGCAGTGTTGTACGATAACATGTTTTCGTCTGTTATTTTTAATGTTATAAGGAATGCGACTATGGTCATGCGTGATATAAAAAAGTTTTTGTTATACTATGACTGCGACTAGTGTCGCAGTCGTCATTTAAAATTAAAAGTTATTTTGTATTAAGTCTGCGACCATGGTCGCAATGATTGAAAGTTTTATTATATTATGACTGCGACTATGATCGCGGAATTTGTAAAACGGTGAGAATTCTGTTACAGAAGGCATGCTTCTGTTTATTTCTTATTTTAGGTAATTTTTGTTTGTGGATGAGTTTATGGCAGTTTAGAAGTAAAAATGGGGTATTTTTGTCATTTTGATTCACGAATGTTTAAGCGGGATTTATGGGGTATTTTTGTCATTTTGATTCACGAATGTTTAGGCTGGATTTTTTTTTTTTTTTTGGCGCCTACACTCTGCGGCCGATCTGTGGCATATATTCAGCCACGTCACCGCGGGCTGAGAAACTCTCTCAGCGTCGGCTGAGGTACAGTAACATAATATATATATATATATATAATATATATATCATATATAATATATTTCACATTTCCATCAATTAAATTGGGTTTTTAAACTATAATTAGTCAAATAAAGTTTTACTTTCGAAGGAAATGACCTAATTTATCAAAAATAAGAAAGGTTGTATACAAACTTTTCTCCCTTCGAGGTGACCCAAATTGGATAGTTGATTTGAAGAGGCTAGGGTTGGCTACAATACACGAAGGATCAAGGGATGGTCCTTCGCGCTGTGGGTCGTCCATCACAGCTGATGTACGGCCTGGAGCAAAAGAAAGGAAAAAAAAAAATGAAAATGTGTTTTGTAAATCTCATCACAAAACGTGTTTTCTTTTGTCTCTCTAACTCTTAGTCACCTATCAGAACTGTGATTGACAACCTACATCACAAAAAATTTATCAGGATCCATCAAGCGAAGGTCCCAGTCCGAGTCTGATTTGAAGAAGCAAAGCCAACTTCCTCCCAATTTCTCTCCCAATGAAACGGAGGAATCGTCAATTCCATTGCCTTGTGCTTGTTGCCGACCATACCATCCCTCCTCCATTAAATTATAAGATAATGTCCGCCAAAGCTTTAGCCCACGTGAGACAACCGCCACCGAACTTTTGGGCAACCTCTACTCTCATGTGAAGAACATGTTGCAGAGAACTTGTGGTCGTTGTATTACTTGGTCAGCCAAAGCACAACAAAACACAAACGTGCAAACTTCATAAAAATTGAAAGTCTTGTGAGAAATGATACAAAAATTTTAGGAATTTGACATTTTCATGCCGTGTTTGACAAGTAGAATTAGAAATTAGGACTTAGGCCTTAAGAGAAGAGAACTAAATAAGAGTTAAGAATTAGGTTTTTTTTTGAGTTGTTTGGTTAGAATAAGATTTAGTTAGAGTTGAGGGTTGTGAGAGAGAGAGAGAGATAAAGCTAATTCCAATTTTTTCGTTCAAGATGATCTTCGTGGTGGTTTGATCTAAAACTATCATTACTTGCTAATCCTTGTCATTCTTTAGTCAACTGATAAGAGTTATTTGGCTTAATTCTTGAGCTAACTCTTATTGCCAAATAAGACTGCAAGTTGTTTCATGCAAACTTTCAGCTAGGAGAGACACAGATTTACCCATTTGGGAGAGTGAAACTAATAGTTAATGGAGAATTCATCTTTTTGTGAGAATATCAACATAGCACCCATGAAGGATTTTAAGCATGAGCCATAATCCATTAGCTAGAATTGATGTGTGATAATAACTCTTTATATGCATCAGCACACATTACTTCAGCTTCCTCTATTAATATGAAAGGCAGTTAAAATAAAATTTTAAAATTGAATACTTATTCCGCTCATCCCTCTCAAATTTTCATTTTTCAATCTCTTTCACTGGAGTAATTAGATGGACGCGTGTGTATAAACTGAACGGTGACATTCATCTTCTTTTAAAAAAGAGATTTCAATCAGAATTAAATTGGAAAATGAGAAGTTTAAAAATAAATTATGGCATTTGTTTCGGAAAGGGAAAAATAATAAAGAAAAAGAGATTATAAACATTTGCACCATAAATTAAAGAAGTTTCTTGCTGACCGATCCCAGCTCCACTTCATCTCTCTCTCTCTCTGTCCAGTATCTGCAAAGATCCAACCATTCATAAAATTTATTATTAATTATCATCTTTATTTGTCAAAATCGACTGAAAGAATTGATTTATATAAAAATTTTATCTGTTTTCTCTTTTTTCTCTCTCTCAACTCCCCTCTATTTCTTCCTTCTTCTTCTTGACATCAACGTATACTAGTTTATTTATTATTCTGCAAATAATTAAACATTATTCTTAAACCTTTGCCTATATAAACTCCTCTCTCAGATTCATTCATCTCTCTCCCTCGCTTGCTTCTTCTTCTCAAAGTCTCTAATCGATTGATTGTTTGATAGGGAACTGCCCCAACTCTTTCTTCTTCGAATTCCCAATGGAGGAGGCACAGGGTACGTCTCCTTCTTCTTCTTTTGGCCTTGTCTTTCAATTCTGGGAATTGGGTTTTAGTCTTTTACCTGTTTGCAGTCCAAATTTGCCACCTTTTCCCGATTTCTTCCTCATTTGATGAATGTTTTAATTTGATCGAATACATATGTTAGATTGATTGAGGAGTTGCTGGGATGGAAAACAGATGATGGGTGTTCTTTATTTTTGGATTCACTTTGATTATAACGATGAAAGTTGCTTCTTTTGTTACCATTATTGGAAAGAATTCGAGATCAAGTTATTTCGGTCTTTTATTCCCTTTAATTTGGATATATGGGTCTGTACTGGATTTGCTGCTTTTGCTATATCGAGTCTGGAATTGATTTTTGTTGTGCATTTTGGGAAAGGGACTAGTGAATTGTGATTCTAGGCTTCTGTTTGTAGTAAAGGATTTGGAACTGGAAAATTCTGTGATGGATTAAAGTGTTTATTTATAATTAAAATTGTTTGGATATTTTATTTCTATGATATAATTTGGTTTCACAAGTTTGTGCCGAGTCTGCTGTTATTGCTTCATCAATGGATGCTTTTAAAAGTAAAATACTGGTCTTTTTCTGGTTCACTGTGATATAATTTTGTGGCATTATGAGTGTAAATCCTAGACTTCTTCTATAGTTGGAGTACTAGGATTTTGCAACCACTGGTGGTTGAACTATTATTTATTGATTAAGCACTATGGAACAGTATGTGAAGTCGTGCCTTTTTCACCTTGTTACCTAGATCTCATTTTGAGTTACTGTTGCATAGTTAAAACATGCATCTTTTTATAGCTTTTTTTCCCTTGATTGAACCTTCATGCCCATATTGATTTAAAAAATGATATATGCCTTATAGAATTAGTAGGTGGAGGAGGGTTGTGTTGCCAATTTACCTTTGGCATATTATATTAATATTTTTTTTTTTTATTCTCATTTTGACTATTTTTATGCTTGTATGTAAGCTCCACAACTTTAGATAGTGATTACTGATTTGTATTTTCCTTTCTCTTTAATGAGTCACAGAGATTTCACCTTCCCTTTCTCTTGACGAGTTGTAGAATGTGGAAGCAAGAATCTCGTTCTTCTTCTAGATAGTGAAGGATGATTTGTGTGACATCTTTCATATCTCTTTAGTGAGTCATAGAATTTGACATCAAGAATCGTGAGTCAAGAAAACTTCACTACTTTATTTTGTTCCTCATCTAACTCTCCTTTATTATTATCATGTTACCAATTTTATATTTTAAAAGATTTTGTAGTTAGATTAGCTATTATTAGTGTCATTGTTAATTTGTTGACTTTTGTTTGTTGGCTTATGCTTTCACATGTTATCCCAAGCCTAACAAAGGAGGAAGGTTGTGTTAGGTTGTTAACGGCTCATTTAGAAACTACTATTATGCCTCACGAATGATGGAAGGGGAAAATAATACCATTAACTTCAAAGTGAAAACTATGTGGCCCACTGTGCTTCATGGGTTCAGAAAAGTAATAAGAAATGTCCAAGTCATCAGAACTGAATGTGGTTGAAATGAGAACCTTGAGATAGATGATTGGCAAGACACTAAAAGACAGGAAACCAAAACATATGCACTTACAAGATGTTAGGTGTAGTTGAATATCCTCTTCTTCCTGGACTGGCTTCTAGTGTTATTATAGTTGTAAACTAAGGGAACTGGTACAGGAAATGTGGGCAGAGAGCAGAGGTGGCTTGATTTGGGATGTGAATAGTAGGTCATATGCGATGAAGACTGATCAGTGCATAGTTTGGAGGATTGATAGGACTATAATTGTAGGAACTACTTGGAAAGGGGTAGACAAACACTGGCTTCTACTAGAGCCGAGTGGAGAGGATGCATGTACCGAATCCAAAA
The DNA here is from genome assembly GCA_038442645.1 of Agave tequilana. Taxonomy (NCBI): domain Eukaryota; kingdom Viridiplantae; phylum Streptophyta; class Magnoliopsida; order Asparagales; family Asparagaceae; genus Agave; species Agave tequilana. Next base: position 6,523 of record JAVJIF010024513.1, read on the forward strand.
ATATTTTTGGAAACGTTTTGTTTCTGCTGCTATTGTCATTTGTCAATGTTACATACTAGAAAGCATGGACATGAACAAGACACAGATACAATACGGTACACCTAATACCGGACACGACAACATGATTATGTATGTTCGTTTTCTCACCTATATATAATACAAAACAAAACTCTAGTGGGCACGTTTTATTAAAATAGGAAAAGAAGAAAATACATTTTAACTAAAATAGAATAATTAAAAACAATAATTTAAGTCATAGCTTCTAATCAAATAATTAGGTTAAAAACAAAGAAACAGGAAAGTCAAATCCAATGCCTGATCTAGCATGAGCTTATGTCCCTTTCATGTTTTTGAGATGTTTAGTTTCAATGAAAATAATATTACTGCTATGCAATGTTTTAAATGTCAGGCGACATTTTAAAATGTCAGGTTCGCGGTATCCACCTGTCTATGTGTCGAAATCGGGGTCGTGTCAGCGACATTTCGGCCCCGACCCGAAATGTCGGCTGACATTTCGTGTTCAAAAGTCGTCGACATTAGAGTCTGGGTTTGGTTTTTTATCAACTCGACCCCATACCCAAAATATAAAAGAGAAAGGGGGAGAGAGATTAGGGTATCAGGTCATTGAGAGAGAGAGAGAGAGATCCTCATCCCTGACTCGCCCGATCTTTGCCTTGCCGAGCTCCGATGAAGTCCGTCGCCGCCGATCTTGTCTCACTGACCTCTACCAAGCCTGATCTTGCCTCGTCGAGCTCCGATGAAGACCGTTGTCACTGATCTTGCCTCGCTGACCTCTGTCGAGCCCGATCTTGTCTTGTTGAGCTCTGACAAAGCCCATCACCGCCGATTTTGCCTTGTTGACCTCTGTCGAGCCCCTATCAGCTTTGTCGCTCCACTGCGAGGCCCGCTAACTCCGCGTTGCCACGACGTGCCTCCGACGAGGCCCCAGGAGCTCCGATGACCCCCGACAAGCTCCAACGAAGCCACGCTGACGCTGAGCTTCCTCGAGTTAAGTTCTGCAATAATTTTTTTTGTTAGTATTTTTTTACGGGGGAGAGAGTGCAACAAGATAGGCAGAGAGATTGAGAAACTCAGAGAGAGGGAGGAAAGAGAAATGAGAGAGGGAGAGATGGGGAGAGAGAAAGCAGAGAAGGGGAGGGGGATAAAGAGCTGAGAAAGAGGGGAGAGAGGGACAAAGAGAGCAGAGAGCAAAGAGGGGGGAGAGAGGAGGGGGGAGAGAGAGAGAGAGCGGAGAGTAGAGAAAGGGGATAGAGCAGAGAAAAGGGGAGAGAGTTGAGAGAGTGGGAGACGGGGGGAGAGCAAAGAGGTGGGGGAGGGGGAGGGATTTAATTGTTTTAATTATTTTTATTTAATTTAATTGTTGATTTAATTTAATTGTTTTAATTAATTTAATTGTTTATTAATTTAATTTAATTATTTATAATGATTTAATTGTTGATTCATTATTAATTTAATTATTGATTCATTATTTATTTAATTGGGTGAAAATGTGGATTGTTTATTTAATTGTTGATTCATGATTTATATATTCATAGCCGCAGCTTTAATGCAAGTTGTTTAGGTAAATATATCCTAAACAAGATGGTTTAAATATATATTTTCTTGATATATCATATATGTGATGTTTTAGGATATTTAGGACATGCTATATGATCTATATGACCTCCGTAATTGACACTGAAATTGAGAAAATGTCCCCAAAATTTTTTCGATATCCACAATCTGACGTTACATTTTGCCTTTCGACATTAGGCTGGCATCTGACATTTAGAACATTGGCTATAAGACAACACACTAATGTCTTGGCTCCACATGTCAGATAGAGGTATCCCCACTTGCCATTTAACAATATCAATCATGTTTCACTTTCTATTAACTAAATTTATCGCCTTAAATTTTATCTTCTAGCGTAAGAACCCATTAGATTAACTAAGATCACATTGGTAAAAATACCCTACTTAAAACAAAATCTGATGAAATATCCCTAGAAAGTAACCAAGGCTGTCTTTGGATCGTTTTCCATAGTAAAACCATTTATTTATTTATTTTTAGTTTTTCTAGTATTTAAGTTATAAGGTATTTCAAAAACTTTAATACTTTTTACTATTTGTTTGGTAACAAAGAGATATAGGTTTAAAATAAGGAAATACCACCGGCCAACTATAAGTGTTCATGAAATTTATTCCATTCGAGGTAGATTTTTCAAGGAACATGATTTCTAAAATATCTCGGGTTTCTTTATCCTCTCCAGACTGTTTGTTTTGAAAACATTGATTATCTTTTCCTATAATCAGGCAAGATTTTGGTATTTTTATTATTTTATCTCTCCATACGCCCCAAAAGTTTATCAAATAAAGAAAGTGGATTCAGCTACACATCATTTCTAACCTGCTAGAAAAACTATGACTTACATGGGTTGATTTTACATTGTTCAGGTTCTCAATGCTAGACTTGTTAGCTTGCTACTGTGGAGCTGCATGCATTTATGGTGAAACTAATATATGCTCTGCTGATGACAGTGGCTTGAATTTTCAAACAATGTTGATTTTGTCTCTGGACCACTTTATGAATTGGTCTATGATGAATGTTTCTGAATTCGTGTTTGATCTTTGTATGCGTGAACCTTATGTTTCTCAAACCTGGTTCAATATCGAACACAGTCATTGCTGTGAGAGTACCTAGTTCAGCCAAATTGAGAAAGCTCCATAAAAAAGACGATCTGGGTTTTATGGCCATGAACATGATGTGTCACCACTTTATGACTTACTGCAAAGCTGCTTCAAGATAAACATAAGTGAGGGCCCTTCCATAAACCCTTTATGGTCTGTAGGCCTACATTTCCGGCCTAGTAGTTTGAACTCATGGAAATGAAGGACGCACCAAATTCTGTAGGCCTGGAAAGAGTTTAAAGAAGACATAAGATGAACCAAGCAGCAATGACGGGCTTCATCTTGATTCTAACCCTGTTTTAAATATCTGCCAATTTGGTCGAGATATCAGCCGATATCTCATTTTTTGGTTGTTGACGATACAATATGGGAAAATCATTTGCCCATATCGTTTGCAACAAAAAATGGCCGAGATTTGAATTACCGGCCGTTAAATCGCCCGACATGGGGCGATAAATCGCCCGAGATATCACCCGATATGAAATAACTTATTTATTGCATGAATGTATGCAAGTGTACATTATTTTTTTACTGTCTTTGCAGGCATATTACATCATTTTTATGTGGTAGATGATATTTATGACCCTAAACCAACTTTTAGTTATCAATATTTTATTATAGATAGTGTCCGATATGAACACCCGATATGCGCGTTTATCCCTGATATCTCCCCCGATATCCGATATTCGATGTGAAAAACCCCATCCGTTAGGATCTTGATATCCGATATTTAGAACCTTGCTACCATGTAATACTCTCTTTTTATGTTTTCTCAATGATTTAGGACTACAATGTCTCCGGCATGCAATCCTTTTCTAAATCAACACTGCTCAGGCGTGCAAGTTTTGTTTTTTCTTTTTAAAATCTGACACGGCTTGGGCATGTTCAGTAGGTGTTGGGAAAGTGTGTTTTTGCCTCTATTTCCATGTATTATTGTTCATCATTGTCCTCACCTCAAATTTCTCTTTCTCATTAGTTCATGAAGACCACATGTTTTGCTTTTCTGGGACATCAAAAAGTTTGAACCTTCAGACATTTATTCTGATTAAATAAATGTTAAAAATATATCTGCATTGGCATGTTATCCTTGCCCTGTGTGGTATCGCTCACTTACTGCTTTCCTTACTTGGAAATGTTTAATAATTCAGCACCATGGTAGATTCTTTTTTTTTTTTTTTTGATATGATAGATGGTATCATTGAGTTGTAGTTGTTGAATGTCAGAGTTTCTTTCTCCGAGCATCCAGAATTTATTTCCTTTTCTTGTTGTGCTTCTTCCTTCTCTATTTTGCACTATAAATGCTTACAATTGCATATGCATGTGATTAATCACTCATTTTGTACCTTATTGTTCCAGTTGTGGAGACCAAGGATGGAACCATCTCTGTAGCTTCTGCATTTCCTGGACATCATGAAGGTAATATAGATGTTGGTTTATCTTTCTTTCTTTGTGATGATGCCCAATCGGAAACAATCTAGCCATTCTCTTCCTTAATTCTACCATTTTTGCTGCATGCTTTCGAAGTACTTGCCTTTATCATCATGTTGATTCTTTACAGACAGCATTCAAAGTTCTTTTATTATTGTCATTCTTAGTTGATTTGGTCATTTTATCCATCAGCTGTTCAGGACAGAGATCACAAATTCTTATCAAAAGCAATTGAAGAAGCATATAGTGGAGTTGATTGCAGTGATGGAGGACCTTTTGGTGCTGTGATTGTTTGCAACGATGAAGTAGTTGTGAGCTGTCATAACATGGTTTTGAAGAATACAGATCCTACTGCTCATGCTGAGGTGACTGCAATTAGGGAGGTAAGTCCAAGAAAGAATTCCAGATTATCAGGTTGCTCTGTTATTTATTTTCATTCCTTTTTTTCCCTACATCAGCATAAAGTTTTGTTAGGTACACTATTTAAGATTTACTTGGCATAATTTGTGTTTTGTTTTCGGTTGACTTTTCATAGTTTTTCAGTGAGCATAACAAAGTGAATGATCCATGCAATGTGTTAATCGCGATTTGGTACATTTCCCTGTCTTATAGGTTTGAATTTTTACCCTATTGAGATTTCTATTGGATTTGGTAACAGTTTCAATATTAGGCTCATATAAATTAAGAGTAGTAGAGCGCCTGATGCATCTCATATACTTGGTTGTTAATAGTTTATTGTGGTGAACAAATTCTTTGGATGAATTTTACACTCTTGATTGTGCTAGGAATAATTTCTAAAGATCAGCAGTTCACAAAGTACATCTCAAGGGGTCTACTTGATAAATACAAGTGGCTTTTATAATGGCTTGTTTAAGTTGTACTCTCACAGGTGTTTGAGATGTATTCAGGTAAAAAAGTTCATTCTTTGAACCAATTATACATGTGGGGATACATGCTTGTGAGTAGTGGCATCAAAAGATTGGTAGTCAATAGGAAGAGGGGCAATTATAATGAATAACTGAGCTAATGACTGGATTTATCTGATAATATAATACTCCATGATTTAATTAAGAGAGGTAGCTGTCGCTTGAATAGGAAACAAAGAGTATTCTTTGAAGACTTGTTTCTGAAGCTCAACTATTAGCTGAATAACTTCGTGTGTATATTAATGTAGCAACTTAACATCTTCTTTAAGTTTTAAGGAACTCATGTTGTAGTTATTCTATATTTTCCTAGAAGTTCTAGTATTTTAAATTTTCTGTACTAAATGAGGTATTAAAACATAAACAGGAGACAAATTATTCTGCAATATTATTATGTAAACAAATTAAAAGGAGAAAAAGATATCTGACATGGGAGAGAGCGGTCGTGATAAATCGCTCCCCTAGACAACCGAGACCTGCCCTATCGCTCGGGCGTTGAACAACCGCCGCGACTAGCGGTAAAAGCCCTTGGAAAAGACCAGCACCCGAGCTTGAGCGTAAGTCTGAGTCTCTGCTCAGAGTTAGAATTTGCCCACAAAAATAGAAAGAAACCCATAAAAAATTAAGATAAGAGAGAAGAATTTGGTTGCTTTTTCAGCTACAGGGTGAGTGCAAGAGAAAGAATGAAGAAGAGAGGAAAGGAGAAGAGCTCGTTGTGTCTTTTCTTTCATTTCCTTTCTCCCTATTTATAGACTACATCAATAGTCCATTAGAGGATTATCAGGTCATGTTTTAACAACTATTAGTTAGTCCGTAAAGACTTAGTCAATAATTAGTTAGTTATGTCAGAGAGTTTGAAAAAGTCAGAGAGTCAAAAAATAAAAATGAAAAATAAAATGGCTTGGGCTCGCGCGCGCCACGTCGGACCGAGGCAGGCGCATGCGTGCTTATGTGGTTAACCCGTCCCAAAACCCATAACACAAATTAAGTATAGTAAGAAAAGAATGGTATATAAACACTCATCTTCCCATCTCCTGTCCCATGTAGGACTAAACATATAGGCTAAAATGAACATTAGTGAAAAAAATTCAAGCTTTCCCATGTGGTTGTGTTCACTCATACCCAACAGTCCCCAAAAACTTGAGTTTCAGAAAAGAATAAATAAATAAAACAAAACATAAAACATAAATAAAGGTTGGGGAACGTCGTACTGTAATTCGGGATATGTAACTTACGGCTTTGAGCCTACTATTGGTGAATTCATCACAACCTGAGAGACATAATGCACTGGGTCTTGAATTAGACCTCTTTATCAGATGTGACAAAATACACACAGTAAGTTCTCATCTATTGAGCGAACAGGTTGAACGTTAATGATCATGCTCACACTAATGACTCATAGGAACTTCTTGGGGTCAACGCTACCCCCTAACTACAATCTCACAGTTTTCTCACGTAGGTAAGTCATCTAAGGATATTACAACTGGATATTATACCCTCCACAATTCATGTATTAGACTTATTAAGAGTTTATCTCTATCTAACCAGTTATATAATAAGAGCATAATCATTATAGAGAAGGGATAGTAGCTACATAATGCGGCAAATAAGATATAAACATATTCGGATTGGTGCTCCACACTAGTATCACCAGTTAAGATTGTTTCTATCACATTAAACCTCTTTCATGAAAACAGCTCGTCAATCAAGAAGTGTGAGTTTTTGCTGTCAGTGGTCTCATCTATGAGCTTAACCTCATCTCTCTCGACGTATCTAGGACCACACTCTTAGAAAGACTTTTTGTCAATGAGTCAACAATGTTCTTTTGAATTACAATTTTGCCCATTAGGCATTGAATAAATTTAAGTCTGATCTGAATATGCCTATTTAGTTTCTTGTTAACATTAACCTGCTTCAATAACTCAATGGTGAATCTAGAATCAATATAAATTTAGCTTCTGAGTAACTAGTATTTAGAGTAATAAGCTCAGCCGCCATGGTACTCCTGGCAGTTACTATTTTCTTGCAAGATTTTCAGCATGTAGCTGCACCACCAAACATGAATATAAGTCTTGTAGTGGACTTCATATTGTTGGAATTAGTGACCCAATTAGCATCATTATATTCTTCTATAGCATTAGGATATCCACTGTAAGTCAAACAATAATCAATAATACCTCTCAAATATCTAAATATTCTCTCTAAAGCAGTTCAGTGTTCTTTATTAGGGTTGCTAGTATATCTACTTAGTCTGGCATAAGTTATGTCAGGTCTTGTCCTATCGAACACATACAGAAGGGAACCTATAAGTTTAGAGTATTTCAATTGAGAAATTGGCTCATCTGTGTTCTTCTTTAATGCAATTGAAGAGTCATAGGGTATAGAAACATGTTTACATTTGAAAAAAATCAAATTTATGTAGCATTTTCTCAATAATGTGGAATAGACTAAAGGAAATTCCTTATGGTGCATGGATATTTTTATTCCCAGAATCATATCTGAAGGTCCCAAATCTTTCATGTCAAATTTTTTTCGGATAGATAATCAATAGGCTTTTAGAATCACCTCAAGTGAAGTTTCAAAGGTAAATATGTCATCTACATAGAGACAAAGGATGATGTAGTCATCGTCCATTACTTTCGAATAGATACACTTATCATGCTCATTGATAGTGAATCTGTAATGTGCAATGACTTTGTTGAATTTCTGATGATATTGCTTTGATGCTTGTTTCAACCCATGTAAAGATTTCACCAATTTGCAGATTTTTTTCTTTGGCTATGAACCCTTCTGATTGATTCATGTAAATCTCTTCTTCGATATCACCATTCAGGAAAATTTTCTTGACATCCATTTGGTGTATTATCATTTATGGATAGAGGCTAATACCAAAAGAACTCTAATAGTAGAGGTACTGGCGACATGAGAGTAGGTGTTGAAGAAGTCAATACCCCTTTGTTGGGTATAATCTTTGGTAACTAATCTAGCTTTGTACTATCAACAGTGTTATCGAGTCTGACTTTCTTCTTGAAGATCTATTTACATCCTACAGGTTTATATTCTAAAGGTAAATTAGTGAGAATTCATGTATTATTCTCTATTATGGATTTGATCTCACTGTCAATGACTTTTTTCAGAGGGGAGATTTAAAGGAGTCCATTGCTTTTTTAAATGAGCCAGGGTCAACTTTAACAACATAAAGAAAGAAATCTTCTTTGAAATATTTTAGTCTTAGTCTTTTTGCTCCTTGATTCTGTGTCAGTGATTGGAGCAGTACTAGACGAAAGAATATCAAAGGTAGAAGGATTGCAAAAGAGATCATTATGGATTCTAGATTTGAAAGGAACGATGTTTTCAAAGTATACAACATCTCTGGCTCCGATGATTGTGTTGTTGGATATTTCATTGATCTCAGAATTAACCAATAGGAAACGGTTAACATTGCTATCTAGTACATATTTGGTGAATACAACATCAATAGTTTTGGGGCCACTTTTTTCTTGGATTTAGGTATTGAAACCTTAATCAAGCATCCCCAGACTTTGAAGAACTTAATGTTAGAGTTCTTTCCTTCTAACATTCATAGGAAGTAACGTCAGAGTCTTCGTGGGGAACCCTGTTGAGGATATAGTAAACAGATAGGTGAGCTTTGATGGTTAGTTATCTTTAGTTGGTTTGTTTTTAGTTGTTTTTATTTAATTCTTTGTTTAGTCCCATATTGATTGTGGTAGGATGTTTCTACTTGATGTAGCTATATATAAAGCCAAGACTCTTATTAAAGTAAGCAGTTATTAATGATATTCAGTTTATGAAAGAAATCTTGTTTAGCATGATGATTTACTTAACGTCATAAATCTTTTGTGAGTGAGTTGTAAAAGTGGGTGAGAGATCACCTGGGTGAGAGGCGCAAATCAATCTTCATGTGCAAGGCATGAAGTGGATGAGCGATCACCTAGGTGAGAGGCCCGAATCAATCTTCATCTTTTCCCTAATTTCTCAAAACCCTAAATTAGTTTGTCCTCAATCTCATAAATTTTAGTTTTCTTTCTCAATTTTCAAAATATTAGCTTTCCCCCTCTGTTCTATGTCAATTTTAATATCAGAGTCAAAATTCCTGTTTTTCTCTATCAAAAATTTCAAAACCCTAGCCTAAACTTTTCTTCTCCTCCTCCTTCCAAATTTTTAATTTTCTTTAAAAAAAAACAAAGAACCCTAGATATGTTCTTTGGATTTGCAAAAAATAAAAAATAAATCCAGAAATTCTACTAAAATTGCCCATCGCAATTGTTCATCTTCCCCAATCATCAACCTAAACCCTAGCTCCTCATCTACCATCTCAACCCAAGCTATACCCTCTCCTCCAATGTTTGTCGCCCTCGTCATCGTCTGACTTCATCTGACCATTCTCCTTTCTCGCCGAACTCACCCATAGCTCTAATCGACTTTGTCGACGTGATCTAGGCCTTCAATCGTCCTCGTCGTCGTGATCATGACCCTCGATAGACCTCGTCGATGGTTTGCAGTCGCCACCGCCACGACAGATCTCGCCGCAATTAGATCGACCTGACTTCATCATCGCCATTAGATCTCCATCTCGAGATCTCATCCTCGTTGGCCCGGACCCTCCATCATCGTCGTTAACCGCCTTCTCAAGATCAGAACTTGATCTCACGGACGATCCGACCTCGTCGTCTTCTTCATTCTTCGACCGTGATCTCGTCGCCAGAACCACTTGCCACCGCCGCTAACAGCCAATGTCGACCGATGCGCCTCCACACAGCCACTGCTAGCCATCACTAGCAACGTCCACTAGGTGCAATTGGGTTCAGTTCAGGCTCAGATTTAAACAGGTTCAGATCTACCTCAAGTCATCCCGTTGCAAACCCAACCCGATCCGCGTCCAGTCTCGCCCACTATCAATTGGACCCGATCCAATAACAACTCTGCAGACCCGTTAACAGTCTGAGGCCTTTTTAGACCCATTTCAAGTCCGTTTCAAATCTGATTCGAGCCATTTTTGAAGCATTCTTTCAGTCATATCCAACTCTTGTTACTGCTGTTCAAGACTTTTGCATGTAATTTTCTGATTGTGAGTAATCTTCCGAGAAATCTTACATGATTCTACGTTTGGGCGTGAACCACTCACCCCCTTAGGTGAAATCTGACTTTGAACTGAATTTTAATTACTAAATTATTTGCAAATATTATTAGACTGTAATAATTTGTTAGCGATATTGTTATTTGCTTCTCTAGTGGTCTGCATCATTGTTTGCTATTTTCATCATTTTAGAATTGTATTTCCTTTCATTTAAAAATTAAGCTTTTTAGGAGATTTTAATTTTTCATCATTTAGTGCTGATTTAGTTTTGTTTAAATCTAGGATTTTGCATTGCACTCGCTTGTTGGTTTGATTTGCATCTTAAATTGGTGTATATTTCGTAACGAAAAGTCTTACAAGCCAACATGAAAAATCAAGATAACAAACAGACCGACATGTCATGCTTAGGCAACTTCGGGATTTTAATTCACAGTTAGAGAGGATAGAATCATGACTCGAGGATAAAATCTCATATCAGTGCCCCTCAAAGGGTTGACATATTGATATTGTGCATAGTGTTAATGTTGATGACTAAAGAGTTACTGAGGATGTCTACGTTTCTTCTGAGATTACTAGTGTCCTTGAGGATTTCAGAACATTGAGTCTTGATGAGGTCCATGTTTGTTCTAAGGGTAGTAGTGATGTTGTGGATACTTTAGTGGAGTCTAGTACACCCTTATTTGATGATTTCTATGTTCAGCAGAATGATACTAGTGAGTCTTATGCATTACATTTGCTTGTAGCATGATGAGATCCTTAAAGAGATAGCAATTTACAATGTTTACTACAAATTTATTGCATATTCACATAGTATTTTGTAAGAATTTGCAGTTGATGATGATGTGACATTTACGATTCTCTTCAAGACGTTTTCTCCAAGAACTGTGAGGAAGTTACACGCTCGATGTACAGGTTTTATAGAGTTCTGAGAAGGATTGCTTCTATTACCCATGAATTGGATATTCCATGGGATCCTGTTGTTAATTTGGTTGTTAGTGGGGAGGATATGACTCTTTTTTATGCACGAATGCCAATTTCACGACCACCACCTTGGCCCAATTGAGATAGTTCGTGTAAGAAGATTATTTAGTTCGATCCAAACATGCTTGACATTTGTTATTGCGACATTCACCGGAAATGAATGCTTTCAAGCGGTGGAGAATAACTGGGACATAGTTATCTTTAGTTATCTTTAGTTGGTTTATTTTTAGTTATTTTATTTAGCTCTTTGTTTAGTCCCACATTAGTTGTGGTAGGATGTTTCCACTTGATGTAAGCCTATATACATCCAAGGCTCATATTGACGTAGGCAATTATTGGTGATATTGAGTTTATAAAAAAAAAATCCTTATTTAGCATGATGATTTGCTTAACATCTTAAATTTTTTGTGAATAAGTTGCAAAAGTGGGTGAGAGACCAGAATCAATCTTCATGTGCAAGGCATGACGTGGGTAAGTAATCACCTGAGTGGGAGATTCGAATTAATCTTTATCTTTTCCCCCAATTTCTAAAATACATAATTTATATTTTAGTTATGCCAGAGATTTTGTTTATCATAGAAATTGTATTGCAGAAAATTTACAATTTTAGAAAATACAAAAAATTTTAGTTCAATCTTCTAGGTTGTTGTGGTTATTCTGTATTTTCCTAGAAGTTTCAGTATTTTATTTTTTTTGTATTAAACAAGGTATTAAAATATAAACAAGAAACAAATTACTCTGCAATATTACTATTAAACAAATTAAAAAGAGAAAGATATATCTGGCTTAGGAGAGAGTGGTTGTGATAGATCACTGTCCTAAAAGATTGAGACCCGCTCTATCGTTCAGGCGTTGAACAGCGACTAGCAGTAAAAGTCTCCGAAAAAAAAATCAAAACTCTAAGCTGGGTCTCTGCTTAGAGTCAGAACGGTTGCCTACGAGAAATTAGGATGAGAGAAAATTTTTAGTTGCTTTTTCAGTTGCAGAGTGAGTGCAAGAGAAAGAACAAAGAAGAGGAGGAGAATAGCTCATTGTGTTTTTCTTTCATTTTCTTCCTCTGTATTTATAGGCTGGGGTAATAGTCCGTTAGAGGATTATGAGGCCACGTTTTAACAACTATTAGTTAGTCTGTTACGACTTGGTCAGTAATTAGTCCATTATGACTTAAGAGAGTTTGAAAAGCTAGAGAGTCAAAATTAACACACGTGTACGTGTGTGGTTAACCCGTCACAAAACCCATAACACAACTTAAATTGGGTGAGAAAGGAATGGTATATAAACCACTCTCCTTCTCATCTCCTGCCCCATGTGAGACTAACTAAACATATAGGTTAAAATGAACACTAGTGAGAAAACTCAAGCTATCCCATGGGATTGTATTCACTCAAGCCCAACAACTCATCCATACCCTTAACTATCATCTTTAAGTGGCCTTCCTCCCGAAACAATCTAATAGGTGTGCTTGGTAAACTTTTAAAAAGATTATAAATGTTAACAAAAAAATTAAAGGAAAATAGAAAGTTTGACTTCATTCTGGAATATGTAATCAATGATGCATGCAAGGGAAACTGGTTGGAAAAGTTACAGCAGAGAGGGAGGCCATATATATAGTCTTAAATTTCATCAGGGCTTATGACAAGAGTACCTGAAAAAGTTCTCTTGGTGAATGATGATAGATAAAAAAAAAATGGTCATTCAACACACTTTATTTTGTCCCTGAAACGCAAGTATACTTTCGTGCATTGATGAGAGAAAAGAAACTGGTCATTCAACATCTAGTTTGTCCCTGAAATGCAGGTATACTTTCGGCACCTTCTAGGATTGTCTCTCGCTTGTAAATCCTTTCCTTTATCAATATACCAACACTTGCTGGAAGTATAGACAATGTAAAACGTGAGAATGAGAGCAAAGAGGAAGGGAAGAACATATGGATCTTTTTCTTGGGAACTCCTGGGGAAAATAAGACTTCACCAGAGTTTGGCTTTAAATTTTAATTGTCTTACAGCTTTTTTAGATGCGGAGCCAAATTGGTGCACTTACTGATGGATGCTATGGGAAAACATCCATTGAGTAGTATGGAAAGAAAACCCATCGACAGAGATTCTCTAAACTTGTAAGACCAATTTGAACAATTTTAAATGGGAATTGGGGACAGGTTAGAGAATGCGGTGGCCATGGAGTTCCAACACACCAACTTGCATTTTATGAATTTTTGTATGAGAGGTTAAAGACACAACAAGGAACTTGGAACGGCATGAGAAGAGTTGATTGAAAACCTCCTCAGATGTTGGAGGCCCCAAGTTCAAGTCTAGATGGCAATTACGAATGGAAGGCCAGAGTCAAAGAAACAGCAGAGATGTTTTAAATGCCGTAGTATCAAGATGGATGTTTTAGATACAGATGCCTTTAATTTCCACGTTAATGGATTAAAATATATTTTTACAATGTTAGAAGTTAATTGATATTGTAGAGATCAGAGCTTTATGTTGTTGTTAGGAGAGACCATGGAAGGTAAATTGTGGAAGGTTAGAAACTGCAGCATTGGTGCGAAAAAATGTTCCAAGTGGTAAAAGACCAAAGAAAACCTTGATTGTTAGCAGTTTAGGTATTCTCATGTAGTCTAAGTGAATTTTCTTGTTCTCCTTGAACAACATTATCAATTATTCAGTAAGCCTCCAGTACCCTTTGCTGAGAGAAAAATGAGAAATTTTAGAAGCTTTACTGTAGTTAATTGTATCTTTTTGCATTTATATTAAACTTAATGCTGTATGAAACTTGATATAGTCACTGGCAACCACCACAATCTTTCACCTCATGTAAGTCATTTAGGTCTTTATCTACAAATATTCATTTCATGAATAAACATAATACAACAAGAAAAGCTTGTTCTCTGAACGTTTCTACAACTTATAAAGAGTCCTACGTCATCAAGAACGAAAATTCCGGTAACCTACATTGCATAAATCACCAAGGATAATAGTCGAATCATGTACAAATTTCCAATTATTTGTTGCAGTCACTTCATGGTTTGTTTTTGGTGGTTCTGTCAGTATTCATTGCAATATCTGATAAACTTACATACAACGTACACAGCATCTCAATAAGTCAACAGGATCTATTTCATCACAGGATAAGTGATCCATCTGACCATTAATTAATCTCATGCATCTAGATATATTTTTATACACTCGAGGCATGTTTCCCAAGCTCAAGTAACACTGCCTGGAGCTTCTTGTTGCAAACATAGTACACATGCAAATGAGCGCATGTTGTGCAATCTGCTATGTTCTCATTATGGTCCAGGAAAGTGGTTGTTGACTTGACAGTTTGCATTTGTATGGCAGGCCTGTAAGAAGCTAGGACAAATTGAGCTTTCTGATTGTGAAATATATGCTTCATGCGAACCTTGCCCAATGTGCTTCGGTGCAATTCATCTGTCAAGAATCAAGGTACTCAACATCCTAGTTATCCCTTTCATTGCAAATCCTATTGGAGCTTAACTCAGTCGTGTTTGCTTCACTTGCATCATGATTCAGAGGCTGGTATATGGAGCCCAGGCCGAAGCAGCGATAGCTATTGGGTTTGATGACTTTATAGCTGATGCATTGAGAGGCACAGGATTCTACCAGAAGGCTAATCTGGAGATAAAACGAGCTGATGGAAATGGAGCCATCATCGCTGAACAAGTCTTTGAGAAGACGAAGGAGAAGTTTCGCATGTACTGATAGACTTCTGTTGCTGAAAGAACAGGTAGAAAGAAAAAGACCCCAGTGAGCAGAACTTGAGAAAAATTAGGAGCTTGAAAGTCATTTCCTGATGATGGAAGTATTAAGAAAAATTCTTGAATAATCTTCCATTATGTTGTTACTTCTGATTCTCTCGGATTGCCTCATTGTAAATCGTTCTTTTAAAAGATCCTGTGACGGTGGATTCTTTGGAAAACATTTACTGAGCAATGCATGATACTCTTTCTCAATTCAGGATATACACAACACATATTTATTATGGGTTTCTGTTTCAATATCTGCTAATGTTCTTCCAATTATATTTCTTAAAACTTATTTGTGTTGCTTTCCCATTCCTGTTCTTTGTTCACAGAACTTTCAGTTTGGTAATTACTTCCTGCAGTTTTGGGGGAAAGAAACAGTCTGTCATACCCCAACCAGTTGATTATCAGCATGTATCTGTATCATGACTCATGAACTTATGCATGTTATTATCAATTATGGCTTACTGAAGAATGTGAAAAGCAGAGAGCAACATGTACCATCAGTTATGATCAAGAAGCTTACAAACTTGAGAGTTAGATCACAAAGTGAACTGAGCTTAGCTTAAACAATGACCCTTCATGGAAGGGGATTATGGGAGACTGTGGGTTCAAATCCGCTGCAGTGAATGGGGGAGGATTTTGGTATGTAGTGGATTTGAAACTCCACATTTGCAGTTGTGGAGGAGATTTTTGAATTAAAAATTGTTTCACAGATTTGTTACGTTGAGTTCACAATGCTAAAAAGCGTTGAGATCACACTAACAATCGGACTATGACATCAACTTTTGCGTGTCCAAAACCGTAATCGACGTTGCAGAGCCGTGACAATATGTAATACTAGTAAAAGAAAACTAGTAAAGTAAAGTAGCAATACCAAGGTAAAAGAGAAATAACACGAGGATTTAACGTGGTTCGGCCAAACCCGGCATGCGTCCTAGAAGAGAGAACCTGAGAGAGTTTTATTAATATACTTGGTACAAGAAATCTAATATATCCCTTGACCCTCAAGATTACAAGAATATTCCTTCTCTCTTTGCACCGTCACTGTCTCTTTTTGCATTGGCTTTCTATATTTTCTTTGTGTTACAATATACTAGGTTGCAATATTATTTATAGAGTTTTACAATAAAAAACTCTATTCGAATTATGAGATGTTCTTGGCCGTCAGATGCTCGAAGAAATTGATCAATTCTTATAGGAGTTGATTTCCTTGATCGAAAACAATTCTAGATCCTTCAATTTTTAGAAACAAACCCTTCAATGAACAGAATTTGAGTTTTATTCGGAGTCCATCAGATAGGAAACCTTAATGCGCCTGGAAAGGAAACCTGAAGCCAATTCTGGGCCTCTGGCTGCTGATAGGCCTATTGACATATCTGCCCAGTCTGTTGACAGTGCATGTTGCTTGTCTACAAAGTGAGTCGTGTTTCTTCTCTATTGTGTGTGGTCGACAGGCTTGTTGACCGTGACAGGCCTATCGACCACCACACTATTTTCTTTGATCTGCTTCTTTTTCAAGTTTTTCCTTCTCCAACTTGATTGGATCTTCTTGGACCATCATCTCCTCTTGAAGACAAGACAATTTCAGAACAATCTCTACATTGACTTTCTTTTCAAGGCTTCAACAAAATACATTGAAAATTTTGAAAGTTTACCTTGATTCTTTCCTTTATTGTAACTGTACTTTGAAGTGTTTATTCTTGCCCCCTCTCTCTGGGGCCTTTGGCTGATTCATCTCATGCCTTGGGTCATCTCGGGTTTTATCTGAATGCATCCTTTCTCTTTCCTGCAACACTTTGACCTGGTTACGTCCCATCGTAGTCTTCCTTGAAACTCCACCTCGTGGTGAGCTCCCTTCCAAACTTGTCATTGAAACTCCTCCTTGAATTGAGTTTCCTTCCTTCAGCTTGTATATCCCTCCATACTTCTCTACTTTCAGGATTATCCTATCTTTTTGGTTAACCGTGATAACTCTGTGCTGCACTTGGATCTGACATCCGTCTGAGTCGAGCACCCTAATGAATATTAGATTGTATCGTGCCTCCGGGGCATACCGGATCACGTCGGGAGCACATATCGTCCCATCCTTACCTGACTGTTCCAGTGCCGATGAACTTACAAGTCGAGCCATCCACCATTTTGACAGTACATTTATTCTTCGCAGTTAAGAAGTTGAACATCTCCTTCTGGGAACATACATGAACCACACTACCATAATTTATTTTCTAGCATTTATCTGTAGAAGTGTTATCTATAGAAACCGTTAACATATAGGTATCTGAGATACCTGCTACGTCTGCCTCCACCGTTTGCCCTTTCTTCTTCAACTATTCTTGTCGGTGCTTGTAGTCCTTCTTCCAATGACCTTCCTGGTGACAAAGTGACATGTCTTCGATGAACCCAGACTTTTTTTTCCTTCTCTTTCTTTCCTTCCCATGACTACCAACCCTAAATCTTTCTGCTCATCTTGATTTGGCATTTTTCTGATCTCGTTTGATAACAGAATTGTCGTGACCTCCTCCAAAATAAGAGTTTTCTTTTAATAGAGTATGGTGGTTACGATGTGATCATATGACTTTAGAAGCGAATTGAGAAGTATTAACGTCTTATCCGCCTTATCGATCTTCACATCAATAGCCAGTAACCCGCTGATGATCTTGTTAAAGAAGTTCAAATGCTCCAAAACCGTTGACCCTTCATGCATAACTCATATAGTTGTTTCTTCAAGTATAACTTGTTAAAAGGCTCTTTGTCATGTACCGTTTCTAACTTTGACCACAAACTCCTAGCTATTTTTTCATCCATCATATTTATATGACCTCATCTGTGAGACAAAATTAAATCGTGCTTGTCACTTTCAGATCCAGCCCCTCTCAATCCTCATCTGACATGCCTGCAAGTTTTGCCCGGGAGACAAAGAGCATTGTTGTATTAAAAAAACGTGACACACTTCGTCAAGGGGGTTGGGGTTCAGATCCGGCGGTTGCGGCCGTTGCTATTTCACCCGAATTCAAATTTGTACATCACTATTATTTTGGACACTATAATTATGTTAATTGCAAAATATTAGCAAATGGTACATCAAAATTACATATAAGAGGCCGCAGATTTCATCGTCACAAAAAGGAAAGGCAATTTTATCCAAAGAAACAAAGAATGCAAAGGCGAAAAGAAACCCAAATTTTGAATCACTAGAGCAGATATTATTATTCTTATTATTATTATTGAGATGTAAAATTCCAAAAAAAATGTATAACAAGAATTCAATTAGACCCATCATCATTTGTTCTCACACTTTTGTTACAAGAGTTTAAGGTCAGCACCACTAGTTGATCCTTGAACCACTAAAAATAATTCTCTCACTATCATCAAACAATTCTCGCGGCAAACTACTCCTCAAATTACAAGGCAAAAGAAGTTCATCAAAGTGTTTTTGCAGGTAAATTTCTGAGAACCATCCTGGAGCCTCAATGGTGGGAAAATGGAGGTGTCTTCTCTCCCCCGATTGTTAGCTCGGCTCTGGAGGTACAAGTTTCAGGCTACGCATCCACTTGCAGAAGCTGTAGTCATCAAAGTGAATGAAACTGGCCTTTAGCCTTGCCGTCTGGTCTAGAGCTAACGTCCGCAGCTGAGGAAATCTTGCCTCCTGAAATCAGCAAAAGGATGAACTTTAGATGATAAACGATCTCTATGACAAAACAAAAGGCAACAGTGAAAGCATGAAAAGTAATAATTCACATTAAACCCTGCTGTTATTCACCCAGACTTCAATTTGTATCTAAACCACAGCAACTTGACCAAACCCAATGAAATCAGATACAACCCACTTCGACTTGAATCTGGTTTTGACTCGACCCCCCAGAGACTTGTTAATTTAAACTCAAGTACACAACCAAAGGGTGCAGTACAGTTCTGCCAAAACCAACATGATTGAGTCTCGCATTATTTGTTTTTTAAAATGACAGGTCGTAGCCAGAACTTAACATGGGACTTCACACAACCCTTCACCACCACCGGAACCCCTCAGGGATAGGTCTAACCGTTTATGATGAAACAATTACACGAGGCTGTGTGTTCTCAAAAAAATTGCACAAGGCTGTGGACTTTCAGGTGCAACACCTACCACTTCCTAGAAAACAAATGATACCACAGATGGCTCCAGTTACCATCTTAGTTCAGTAGGTTGAACTACATCCATACAAACTGCTGTAAATCCATCAAGTCCCTTTCTATATGCCGGCCTTCATTTAGGAATCAAATCCTTATTTTGACATTTTCTGATATAAGGGAACTCCAACTTACATCAATGGGACTTGCAAAATCATTTGGAAAGGCCTGCAGTGACAGCTGGAGGTTGCATTCTACAGCAATGCCAGGAAGTAGGCCATACACAAGTACTTGGAGCTGGATGGTTATAATCTGATTATCGTTTATTTCATCACTAAATAAACACTATCCTCATCACAGTTCCATCAAAAGCTACCAGCATAAGGAACCACCCTACTTGGAAAAGATACCCATACCTGTTCACAAGGAGGATCTCTGTGAGCTGGTATTAGCTGAGAAACAAAATATCTTGCTTGTGAGCTCCCCTCCTGCATAAAGAATCAATAAGACAATAACATTATGAAACCAACTAGAGTTTGGAAATCAAGGGCCTCAGATGTCTGGCTGTAGGCTAATTATTATGTGAACTACAGTCAGGGGAGTACCCTCGACACATGGAATGAAATAACAGCAAGCAAAGGACGATATAAACTTCTTCTGAGCACAATAACATAGCTATTTAGCAATAACTCGGCTAGTGGAAATTTCACATTTCAAGGAGATGTATCGGAAAAGTTGCGAAGGAAGCGAGCAAAAAAGACCTCCCAGTAATAACATGGCATGCATAAATCATAGCACACATGAACACAGCAATGAGAAAGGTGAAAATTACATGAGATAGAAATAACTTTAATCAGCAGTCATGATAAATTCAATATTTTCTGGATAATTGGAAGATTTCTCAACATGTATATAATCTGTGAAATCCATGAAATTTTTATTTGATTATCAATAAATTAATTGATCTAGAAAATTTTGAACTAACTCTTTGGTTCGGGAAAAAATGATTATCACAACAATTTTTGTTCCCATAATGGTGTGAATTGATTGATGAGAAGTTCTTAATCCCCTTCCCATAATAGTGTGATGTGATTGATGAGAAATTCTTAATTCCCTGTCTCATATGTGCTCTAAACAAATTCAGATATACTATCTGCATGCATCTGAATGTAGATTATATACAAGCAAATTCATTTAAATTCTTCCAAAGAAGGGACTAAAAAGAACAACAATATCTTATCCTAGTATTTAGGTGAATAAGAGTATCGCGCACAGTATAAAGTTAATTAAAAAAGAAGGGAAAATTAACCAAGCAACTGTGAGACGGGTATAGCAAACATAAGATATTAATGAACATTGATGTAGGAGAAAAGAAAAAGTGAAAGAGAGACTTTGAAAGCAAGGATCTGTGGAGCAGGAAAACGATTTTCAGTGAGCTCCTCTGCCAAGGTTCTGCAAGCTGCCGCACTTTTGCCCTCTTGAGATGCAAGTTCAGCACCCTGAAAACATTGATAATCAATCATCAATAAATTAGCATGATAAACATTTAGAAAGATCAAAAGAATATCATGATTAGGAAAAATGTGATCGCCATATAAAAGAGAGGAATTTGCAATATGCATTAATATAAGGCTCTGTTCTATCAAAATACCATGAACTTTTGCCAGATTTCAAAAAGCTACCATAACCTTTGAAAATTACAATAAACTATCATAAACTATACCTTTTCACATGGTAGTTTTATGAAAACTTCAGAGGTTTTTATGGAAGTTCATGGTACTTTCTTGAATTCTTTAGAGTCTTTGGTAGTTTTTTACGGTAGTTTTCTGAAATTAAGCCTTAAAATAAACATTGCCCTTCCATTCAACAAGATCAGCAAATAGATTGTGCCTAAATGTTGAGAAGAAACATACAACTAGGAAAAGTTGACTAGTTACAGCAATCTCCTTTCTCCCAAGCAACTAAAGGAAAAAATCAACACATGATGAAAAGTAGCCAATCATGCTACGAAAGACGCAAACAAAAAGGCCTTTGAAGGAGACTGCAATTTGTAATTTTAAAATAAAAATTATAATAGAGCAGAAAGAAGAAAAAAATGCATGCATTATACTATTAGTTGTGCGTGTGTGTAGTAGGCGAGCAGATTGATCATGTTGAAAGTAGGATGACCTTGCAACAATTACCAGGCGAATAAAATGGCTGAAAGACCCTCTTTATTCTGTTCCAGTGGAAAGAGACCTGAATGTGTAAAACATCAGGTAATGTAAAACATATTTACACTAGGCGAGGGTAATATAAGAGCAAAATCTAAGATTGTCTTTCCAGGAACTGGTACAGTTGCCCCAACAACTATTGAGGTGTTCTCCACCTGACTAGTTGTGATGGCTCTTACCTTTAGGACAACACCCTTTTTAACCTACTTGTCTCTAAGAAATGAATCCTAACTTTAGCTGAATGGAGAAAAGGGATTCATATAGCACCCCAAAGATGAGGCAAAGGCTTTGTTTTGTTGTTGATGCTATTGTTAGACACAACACGCACATACATGCATACAGACATGCATGTGTGAGTGCCCGATTGCACAGATGTGCAAATCTTTAGGTTGTCTAAAAAGAGCAAGGTACATAATGGACAGTGGGAGATGAATGTATTATAAGCTGGAGTCATTGGCCTAAACATACCTTTTTTGCAATCAGCACCAGAAGCTACCTTAAATTACAAGTGAGATTTGAGTGGACAGCAATCAACATGGTGCCAGTGTAGTTAGGTATGACTCGGTACCAGACTGCCTATGTTGTAAATGTCACTGTTGTTCATATGATTTGCATAGAATATTCATTACATGCACTACTGAATCCGAATGTGTTGTTTGCATGTTGTTAACATTCCCACTGCACGCAAATACCAATACCAGAAATTCTTAGGAATTCATTGAGATTTAACAAATGAAAGGGGAATATAACTAACCACCCTCTATGTGGACAATGGCGGGCAAAATTCATCACGCAATTAGTCCACCCTCTCTTTTCAAGGTTTTTAATCCTAATGGCTTGAAGGTGATGACTCTACTATCTCAGATACCTATTAATTAAGTATGAAAAATTTTGATTCATAATTTTCCTTAAACAAATTACAAGAAAATTTCTCTTACAAATCCAGAGATGGAATAGGGCTCATGGAGTGACACCGTGTTACTTTTTATATCACTGCATGATTGCTCAGTATTTCTGCCAATGTGCAAGTATTTCTGTCTCAACTATCTATGCTACCAATAAAGGAAAAAAAAACTACCTATGCTACCTGATCCATTTCTGGATTCAGCATAACATCACAGTAATAAAACCCTTTTTCATCATCATGATGTCTGCAATGGAACACAATACATGAAGGTTAAGGCATACAGATGAAATTTAGCTCTACAAGGCTGATACTGTTGAGTCATGTGTGAGGCATACCGGACAATTGAGTAAAAATGAAGTGCATAAATATAAAGTTGGGCCTCACCTTAAGCTTTGGGTTAGAATAGGTCCTAACCCATATTTATGCCTCCACCTGTTTGTCTCCCCACGGGCCAGTTTGCTTTAATAATTTGGTATCAAAGCCCGGTTGTGGCCCAAGGGGGAGTTTTGGATCCAATGTTTGTAAGCCACCGGGTGTTGGTGCCGTCTGTGGCCCATATTGCTACTCATGGGACGAGTTGTGCATATAATTCCAACCTCCACTTAGGTGTTTGACGTGTGCCCTCTTGCCCCCTGTGTTAAGAGATTTGTTAGCTCATATAATTTCTGTGAGCATCACACATGAAGGGGGCCATTGTTGAGTCATGTGTGAACTGAATAATCCAACATCGAATAATTGAGTAAAAAGTGAAGTGCATAAATATAAAGTTAGGTCTCTACCTATCAGCTTAAGTTTTGGGTTAGAATAGTCTCAACCCATATATATATGCCTTCACCTATTTGCCTCCCCAACGGGTTGGTTTGCCTTAAGAGATACACCTAATCATAGTTCACTGACCAAGGTCAAATAAAGACACATAGTTGGAGCTTGTTTCCAGGATAAAAAATTGGTCCATAAGATGAACCACCACCACCACCCCCCTCCCACAAAAAAAAAAAAAAAAAAAGAAAAAAATTAAACCACCACCCAAAAAAATTAAAATTGTGGAAATAATTAAGCTAATCCAAGTGGAAGACAGGTACTAGTTCAGCTAATTAACTTTATAATTCTGATACCTACGGTTGTAGTTAATTTCCTACTAAGACTACTGGAAATAGTGGCATAACTTGATATCTATATTCAGGTAATATAGTACCTAGGAGTGACCACAGTGCACATAATGGTCAATAAACACTGTAGTTGAATTTCCTACTAAGACTACTGGAAATAGTGGCATAACTTGCTATCTATATCCCAGGTATATAATAGCTAGGAGCGATCATATCGCATATAATGGTTAATAAACACCTAGAAATAATCATTTTGCTGAAACACCTGATTGTAAAATAGAAGAAATGCCAGTAAAAGGTATCTTGCTTGCCCAGTGTACATAAGATATATGTACTACAGTGCAAATGTGCAAGTGTCTGAAGTCAGGCAACGAGAAGCTATTTTTTACAATTTTCAACAATCCAACACCTCATAGAGGTGCGCAATGCTAACACCCAAAGAACATACGTACAGGCATATTTAGCACATAATCCTTTAAAGTATATAAATGGTATATACCTAATGGTGCAACCTGATGACAGCAATATGAAGACAATGTGCTATAAAAATAAAATTCATCATTGCAGTGAAAGGAATCCAAATTACATATCAACCATACGAAAACATCTGTCCCATGATCCAGCACAACTGCAGTATTAGATTGCATAGCAAGATCATATGCTGGCAACTCCTCGAACGTGCCTCCTTCACGGTGCATTAAACATTGGGGTGCAAGCATACGGATCGACAAATCAAATGATGCATTCAAGAAGAGATTTCTCAATACAGATCTCTCATCTTCATGGCCAACTATACTTCCTAACAGCGGTCCCCGTTTAAGATGGAATAAGTTCTCAGGCAATGACGAGAGCTCCTTTGGTAACTGGAAAAGCTTTGATTTTGGCATCTGGGACCCAAATTTTAAAGCAATGTCCTTGACTCTCTCATCTACTGCAAGTCTCATGTCAACTGCATCCGAAGAAGTTTTGGCATACAGGAGAGTCCTCTTAGCAATAAGAACAGCAGAGACATCTTCTTGGATGCTCCCAAGATATGCAGAAACACTGTCAACAGTGGGCAACCTCACAGTAATAACTCTAGATATGTACACATCTGAATATCTAACTGCAAATTGGAATTAAACATGATCATTCACAATATCGCCCTTTGTTTCCATGGACAATGCAAAACTGTGTTTCTTCCACACTATGCATATGAATGGAAAAAGAAGAGTCGTTTTTGAATGATTCATGGGCATCTGTAGACGCCTCTTCTCCTGGTCCAATGACTTGGGTCACAACAATATCATTAGAACAACGTATCTCAAACAAACCATGAGAACCAGCTGCCCTCATGGTTTGCAAGTTCACACAAAAAGCCTCCCCAAAATCATCATGAAGTACTAGAACACCACCAGAAATTTTTGCTAGTGGCAATAAGACAGGAACTCTTGCTGGACATGTTCCAGCACAAAGAATGTCAACTATAGTGGCATGCCGGTGTGCCTCTTGACCTAGATGCTCCATCCACTTCATAGCTGTTTTCTCCATATATGGGTAATTAGGATGAGTAAATGAGTGAGGAACTGATCCTGGACCATAGGTATTTGGATCACCAGCGAACACCAATATTTGGGAATTTCCCCCACACCTTTTGATAACTCCGCGGGACATCTCTGCTGAGGGTCCTTGTATTATGGCAAGAGCTACCTCCACTGCTGTACCAAGGCATCGATCTCTAGATGCTTCTGGCAATTTAAGTTTGTATGGCCTTAGAGATGAAAAAATGGTGTGCGCAACAAGAAGTGAAGCATGAACAGGTGATAAGTAAACTCCAGTCCCATAAATCAAAGCTTTCAATGATTCTTCACAAGGTGATTTTTCACCTGGAAGAATGTCAGCAGATGCCATTGAACCCTCTGAAAAGTCATAAACCGAGACAGTCCGGCCATATGAAATGACCCCGATTCTTGTGATAGGCGGAAGAGAGTCGACAAAAGCATGTAAGGAGCCTTGTAAATGCTGGAGATGGGCTTCATCTAAGCACTCATCAATCACAAGAAATATAGGTGCTGACATTCTTGAATCAGGGACAGGCATAAATCCTGGTCTTTTATGCCCAGTCTGGACATAATCAATAGCAGAGGATGAGAGTTCTGGCCGGTGATGGAGATCTTCCTTGCTTGAGGCTATATATTCCCCATCACTGCTGTTTAGTTTCTTACAAATCCACGCACTGTCATTGCCCAGAATTTAGTAAAATCTCACAATAAAGGTTTACATAAGCTCCACAGTTCTGGCAACGGTGAGGATAGCGTTGCACTACTTGAGGACCAGGCGCTATTTCTCTCCCAGGAGCAACCAGTGCTCCAAATCCCAAGCTTGAGACATTTGCGAGCTTTTTCCGTTTCAATACCTAGGAAACAAAACAATGTAAAAAGTAAGACAGATAAATATAGTAGTAATAACAAGTAGCAGGTCTAGATTATGAGTTGAATAAAGAAGAAAATTGCAAGTCTGTAACTTTGCCAGTGTACCTTGTGAGAAGAGAAGAGCACATAAGGTGACTCAAAAGACGACTCATCAGTACCAGCTGAGGGATGCAGTGGTAGCTTAGCAGATCCATTCGAATAAAGGCGATGAGATGATGTGGGCAAAGTTGGACCGGATGAAAATGGCACTGGCTGAGCGGATGCAGGGGATGTCCGAAAAGGAACTGCTACAGGACATAATGGGGAAGAGAAGACAGGGGGGCGGGGTCGAGTACTGAATTGAGATGGAGTGCTAAACTGAGAAGTGGGAGTCCTTGTCGGAATTCTGTTGTCTAATGGCATAGAGCCTGGGGTTATTGCTGAAGGCAAAGGTATAGGGTCTAGTTGGGGCCTTTGAGGAGAATTGAGGAGTAGTAGGTGGCCTCTCAGGGGGCGGTGTGGGTGTGCGAGGGTTGTATCCAAGTGGAGGTTGTTGTGGGGGAGTTTCCATTTATAGCAAAATAGCTGTGAAGAAATCAAATTCAAATTCCATCAATAAGAATTAATGCATTGCAAAAAAGTGTTCAGAAACCATGGTAGAACTATAAAAAATAAATGTATAAACACATGTCCATCAAATTTCTATTGTAATTCTGAGGTGTCAAAGTTATAAGGTGGTTGCAAACCCTGTCAACAATTAGTATAAATATACTACATGCATAGTCAAATAAGTCAATCTAAAGCATATTCAACCACAACTAAAAACCAATAGATCAATCAAATCCTATCTAAGGTCATCTCCAACGCAGCCCTCTATTTTTAGAGGGGAGCTCGGGAATATTCGGGCATATTCCCTGAATATATAGGGACAGAAAGAGGGTTGCGCTCTATTTAACAAAAATAATATTTTAATGTTAAATAGTAATAATAGTTTAAATATTAACAAACAATTTAAAAGTAAATTATACTGTTAGAACTGTCTCGCCGATGTCTTTTAAATGAGACTATTATTGAATGACTTTGGAGTCAATTTTAAATTAGTTTATTTTTTATATAATATAAGAATATTATTATTTAGTAAGCAAATACATGAAGATCTATTTAGCCCGTCCCAGAGGAACTACAAATAGAAATACAAAAATTACATTATACGAAAAAAAATATGAGAACAATAAACTAAAAATCTGGTAGGTCATTTCCATAGCCACCAGGTCCGTACTGATATCCTGACTGACCTCTACATCCAGCTCCTCCTGAAAATTGATTAGAACTATCGAATTGAAAATCCCTACTATTTCTATTAATGATTTTCTTTTTTCCCCTTCAAAAAATGCATGTTCCCTCACATCATGACTACTTCTGTAATACTACACAATATGACTGTGGAGGATGAACGGGAGGAATAACCATATGATGTTGATTTTATTCAACCTTCAAATGCTGAAGAGATGTAGAACGATGATACCGAAAGATTAAGAGAGTTCCTGACTATATAAAAAAATCCAAGATCGGGGGGCTCACTTTGAACTTCGGAATGTGCTAATTGCACACTTATGACAGAGGCACGGTAATAAAAGAATGTATTTTTTTCAAGTTCGGTGTATTTCAATTTCGATGCATTTTCAATATTTGATAATGAAAATCTTAAAATTAATATTAAAAATATTCAATATTAGTCTCATTATGAAGGTTTGGGCGAGACAGTTTCAAAGATATAATTTTATTTAAAATAGATAAGTAAATTTAAAGTTATATTGATTTTAGATAATTAGTTTAATCACATTAAAAGATACATTTGGCATTCTTGAAAAGTTACATGAGAGTTTAAGGACAAAAATAATATTTTAAATTGTGAATAGTAAAATAGAGGGTCATCCCTCTAAATTAAAGGGATTATGGGGCTTCCTCTATATATATCTATATTTAGAGGGGAAAAAATAGGGCCATTAGAGTGGTTTCCCTCTAAAGATCATTTCGGAATGGCATATACATCACATATCTTGGATCAAGTGAAGACTTTGGGTAGAGGAATAAAGGGCCATTGGAGATGGTCTAACGGCATGATGATATGTCAAATTTGGTCAAAATGCAATGAAGTCATGACCTTGATGAGCTAACTATAACTAAAATTCAGCTGAATAAACCCTGTAATCTTCCACAAAATTTCAACTTTTTATGACTAAAAACCACAAAAATTGCAACAGTGACACCAATACCCGACCAACTGGATCTAGATAAATTGGATAAAGGCATCCAAGAGGGTTTAATGGGCTGTCATTCATCAATTAAGATCCAATTTTGATTAGAACCCAGAAAAACACCTCAGATTTAGGGTTCTGGGCAAGCTAGGGTTTTGGAAAAAAATCAGCAGAGATGGGTTTGTGATCGCGCACCTGAAAACTATTCGTGTCGGAAATTCAATAGATAGAGACGGGGGGAGTTCAACAAATCGGGATCCCCCGGCGATTTGGACGAAAACGGGTCCCTTTACACTTTTTTAATTGATTTTTATTTACTTACTAAAAAACATTTGTCTTTATTTCTCTTTACTGTTTGTTATTGCCGGGTAGAGAGAGAGAGAGAGGACCGGCTGGGCCCAGAGAAAATGTGGATTTGTCTTCACGCAATAAATTATCCCCAAAAAAGATAAATCACAGATTTACAGGAGATCTATATGTAAAAAGGTTAAATAAATAAAATAAATAAAAGTAAAACTGGGGGAAAATAAAATACACATCAAACTTGATATAAAAAAATAAAACTTGGGTAGAAAATAGTATTAATAAATAGATTTATTTGAAAATTCATAAAACAGAAGAGGATACCTGCCATGCTAACCAAAAAAAAAAAAATTTAATTGCTTCCTTATTCTTGAATCCGGTTATTGAATTTTTGATTGAGGGATTTAGCATTATGCTAATTTTTGTTTTCCCTCCTTCTCTAATCAGGAGGAAATAAAAATGAGATTGGTTAATAGTTTAAATAGGAAAAAATAAACCTTTTATGGCTGGCAATAGAAGTACTTGTCAAGTTATTTGCTACTATTATTGAATTTGATTTGATTAAAGAAAAAGAAAAAATTTCCTTCGAATTTGATCGAGGATTGATAGGGGTAAAAAAAAAATTGATTTGAATTAGAAGAATAGAGACCTTTTAGTACAAAATATTATTTCATTTAAGTAAAAGTTGAGAGATACAGTTTATGTTGGGTCTGCAAGAGATAGAGATGAAGTATAATTTGTTCCAGATATACTTACTTTTATATATATTTTTTCCAATTTTTAAATGAATTGACATATATAATAATAATAGTAGTATCTTTGGGTTTGTTTTAAATGTAGTTTTCTGAAGTCGAGTCCCTTACTCAAAAACGCTAATCTGATGTTTGTTTAACATATCTATATAAATTTTTTGTTCGGGAATTTATTCATAATTTTGTTGGAATTGAAGAAAATAAAGCTGAATCTTCGAGATGAATTATGGCAAGATCCGTTGATCAAATCAACCGGATGATGGTTGGAGTGTGTTCTCCTTCCATTTGTGATGAACGTGGTATATTTACATGTTCAATTCCGACTTCGAATGAATGAGATATTCAAGTTCAAAGATTGCCTAATTCAAAGCCAAAAAGGACTAAATTTAGCTACAAGCATTTAGTCCCACATTGGCCATGTGATGGAAGTATATGGGGTATAAATAGAGAAAAAAATGAGACCAAAGGGTGTGCTCTTTGGGTACTTGGAGTTTTCGCGCGCGAATTGGAGGGAACTATACTCGTACATGCGTACGTGCTCGCACGCGCGCCGGCGCTGGCGGCGGCCGGCCGGCCGGCGCCGGTGCCGGGCTCGGGCTCGGGCCTGGGCCTGGGCCTGGGTCCGGGTCCGGGTCCGTGGGCTCGGGCTCGGTGGTCCGTGGTCTGATCAGAGTTCCCTACCTGGTTCTCTTTTTGAATCAGGGGCCGTTAATCCAACCCGCCCGCGGAAGGATTCGAAAACTCCAACGGGTGTCCGCCCGCGCGAACGGATCCGACCGTTCGCCAACCGCTGTCGGAAAACCGACAGAGCGGTTGGTCGGTTGCGACGGTTCGGACAGAACCGTCGCAACTGTTGGGAATTGGCGGACGAGAATACCCCTCCAGAGCGCTATAAAAAGCGCTCCAGGGGTCCATTCTCAGACACACCAAACTGAAGAATCTTTCTCTCTTCTGAAAGATCTCTCCCTTGGGTATTCTGCTTAACAAATTTACTAAATCATAATTAAAGTGCCTCCAAAATGTTGAACATAACTGCAGTTTAAAAAAATATATTAGAATAGATTTTTCTTTAACTCCAAAATTCTTAATCATCAATTGGTTAATCAAATAATAATTTATAAAACTATAGCTTCTAGTCTGCAAACTATAGCATGTGAATCTCTAATCACAATTTAAAATAAACTACATTAAAATGAAATCTGATTTAAAAATTTGAAAGTTAAACATGTCAGAATGATTCTTAAAAAGAATACTAATCAAAACTTCTGAAGTGAAGTTTTCTCTCGTGCCTAACATGGAAACTTTGTCCATCCGCAAGAGAGAGAGGGAGAGAGTAGTGTCGACTCCCTCTTTCTTCTTTCTCTCTCACACCCCTCTTTCTCCTCTTTCTTCTTCTCCTTCATCTAATTTTTCTCTTGATCGGTCAGTCGATGGAAAACTGACAATGACGATATATTAGTAATAATAATAATAAGAAGGAGGAGGAGGTGGTGGTGGTGAAGGAGAAAGAACGATCTTTTGAGCCCATTTTTGCAATCCAAATACCAATATTATAGAGACTAATACGCAAAATTGCTA
Organism: Agave tequilana; assembly: GCA_038442645.1. Taxonomy (NCBI): domain Eukaryota; kingdom Viridiplantae; phylum Streptophyta; class Magnoliopsida; order Asparagales; family Asparagaceae; genus Agave; species Agave tequilana. The sequence continues at coordinate 37,029 of JAVJIF010024513.1, forward strand.
TGTCTTTTCCTTGGTTTCAGATTAGTACGGTTTAAAACCCGTGACCCGACCCGTTTCGTAAACCGTTACCCTCCTAGCGCCTCCCTCCAACACCTCTAAGCTTCGATCAAAACCCTAGTTTTGTTACAGCTGCAGCTTCTTCAAGGGATTAGGGTTTAAAAGTGGCCCCCAAAATTTCCCATCTTCTTTATTATCAATTGAAATTTGCGGAGAAAATCTATAAATAGGTCTCCTTTGTATTGAACATCGAAGTGATCAAATGGAGAAGACTTCGTACATGAGATACAAGGGCAGCCGCCATATCAGGCAGCGCCTCCTCCTGTCGACTCTCTCGCACAGAGCTATTATCATCGAAGACATCAGGTCCAACGAGACCCCGCCGGGCCTAAGATCCCACGAAATATCGCTGCTTCGCCTGATCGAGAAGATCTCCGACGACTGCAAAGTCGAAATCAATGAAACGGTAAGTTTTCATTCGTTTTTAGTGTTAAGGTTTGGACTCAAGGCTGGTTTTAGTAAAGTTCGCTTCTTTTTTCTTTTTTTTTTTTTTTTTGGTATTATTTGGGTTTTAGGGACAAAATTGAAGTACAAGCCTGGAGTTTTGATGGGAGGGAAGAACTTGGTGCATGATTGCGGTGTTGGTCGCTCAATTGGTTACTTTCTCGAGCCTCTTGTAATCCTCGGGCTTAGAGGGAAGAAACCCCTCTCAATTAGGCTCAAAGGTTTGTCTTTTCCCCAAAATTTCTTAATTCTAAATGAATTCGTCTCATTTATTGAGGATGAAACCCGTGGTACCTGAATTATGGGATTTGGTTTGTTTAGTACATTGCATATATTATGAAAACACAAGAATAATGTTTCTTTTGGCTACATTTTGCCCTCTATATCTAGCCTAAAGTTTGATAATATTCTATTTATTTTTTCTAGTCTTTGTGTTGGAGGACTTTTCTTCCCTTGTAGCATATTCAATGAATTTGATAGATTAACTGAAATCAGTCTTTTTTTAGTTTTCCTGGATTCTTTCCACTGTTTGATTTTGTGATGCCTGATATCTCGGTTCTTTTGTTTGGTTTCAAGGGTTGATTTATTTCTTTATTTTCCATGGTTCCACTGTTTGTATGGCCATTTGTGCTTAAATTTATTTGTGTTGTATATTATGCCATGTTTAAATGGTCAATGCACACAATTTGTTCTTGGCGCGCACGCGCACGCGCACACTCACATTGTTAGATTGTTGCAAAGGATCACATCAGTCTTCCGGTAGAATGTTATTATTGTTTTTTTTTTTAATCGGAATAGTGTTTTGTGTTATTATATCTACACCCTGCGAGGTTATTCCACTTTGAGGCAATACTTATATTTGTATTCATAATGACATGGACAAATCCATGCTTTGAATTTTAGGTACAATTACAACATGATGCTTTACTTGCAGGAATTACAAACGATCCCAAGGACCCAAGTGTTGATACTTTTCGTCATACAACATTTCATATACTCGAGCATTTTGGTGTTCCTAAAGAAGGATTGCAGTTGAAAATTGAAAGCAGGGGATCTCCTCCTCTAGGGGGTGGAGAGGTTCTTCTAGGAGTTCCTACTCTACCTAGCTTCTCTGTGAGTCCCACCGTATTTTAGTGCATGTCAAATGTATTTTCTTTTGTTCCTTTTTCATAACAATTGCACTCTAACTCAAATTCCTTCTGCAGGCAGTAACTTGGATAGATGAAGGAAGGGTTAAGAGAATTAGAGGAATAACATTCACCACTAAGGTATCGGCCGATTTTGATCATCGCATGATGTATGCTGCACGTGGAGTTTTTAATAAGTTCCTTCCAGATGTTCGCATTGAGAAGGACCATAGATCTGAACCACATGCTGGAAGGTAAATATTTCTGCCTGAGAACCCATCTGTCAAATGCTCTTGAGAACCACATGCTAGTTAATATGCTATACATTATGCCATTTTTAAAATGTGATGCATATTAATTCGCCTCCACTTTAACACTGGGTTCAGTTCATGGTTTCTTTCCCTTTAGTATGGTAAAGTCCCCCTTGTCAACACAATGAAAGGCCTTCGTCCCATATGCAACAATATGGTAAGACATTGGCGCCAACTGAAAGGATAACATCAAAATTACTTTGGATATTTTTGTGACTGTTACTAAGTGGATACACATGAATTAGACGGGGAGACATTGGTTCACATGTGCTGGGAAACATCTTATTTGCATCCTAAATGTGTCCATGTTCTGCTTGTATGTTATTTTGCCCTTCAGCTCAACAAACTTGCTCCTATTTGCTTTGTTTTTATACATTACTGCTGTTGCTGAACTTGACTGGTTTGCTTAATATGCATTCTGGTAGTTTTCCATCCACTGCTGCTTTATATGATTCAAGTATCAGATTGCAACAAATTATTGGTAAAAGTAATTTGACTTTCAGTGTCTTTTTTCAAATCTCGATCCTATTACGAAATGTAAACTCTGTAGCCCTAGTTTGATTCTTGAATAATTAGAATCAGTTTGTTTTCTTGCTTTGGTTTAACGATGATATGATGCAGGTCTAAAGGTTATGGTATGTCCTTAGTTGCTGAAACAGATTCAGAATGTTTCATCTCGGCAGACATTGCTGTTTGTTATCCAAAAGTTGATGAAATGGTTGTGTTTGAGGATTCTGACGAGAAACCAAAGCTATTGCCTCCTGAGGATGTTGGAGTTCAAGTTGCTTCTATTCTACTTGGGGAGATTGAGCAAGGAGGAGTTGTTGATTCAACACATCAGGTATGTATTGGTATAACATTTCTGTTTAGTATTTGAAATGTGTTAATATGGTTTCTTGAGAAGACAATTACTCTTTCATTATAATTTCTTTAGATATTAGATAATTTATTTATTAGTAGGGCTACAATCGGGTCGGGTTTGGGTACCTGAACCCTTCAAGGTTACCACTTTTGGAACGAGACTAGACCCTATTATGAATGGGTCCGGATCCGGGTCCTGGTCGGGTACATATTCTACTCACCAGGTTAACGGAGAGGGTATTTACTATAAAGACTCATACTTTACCTATTATAGGCCGGTCCGGGCCGGGTCCAAGTCGGGTCCGGCGCTCGTATCGACTATATTTAAATCAAAAGAGTAACAAAAAAGAACAACAACCAAGCAATAACACACTAAATTCAAAAATAAAATTGAAACTTCAGGAAAAATATAATATTCTCCCTTTTGTGCCCCATAATGAGCCATTAGTACCTGTCCAATTCAACTTTTAGATTTAATTTAGAAGGATGAGGATGAAGGTGGCAGTTACTAAATGATTGAGGAAAAAAAGTGAAATGGACTTTGTTTTTTATTCCTAGGAGTGAAATATTTATGAATGTGTCATTATAATTGATGTTAGCTCATATTTTTTAATAAGTCAATTATTTTAGTAATTAGTCAGACACAATGAAAGCCCATTTATCATTATTAATATTATTATACTTAATTATTTAAGTAACAGGTATTTTGACGAGTCCGGGTCTGATAATAGGTACTACCCGTCCCTACTCAATACTAAACGGGTCGGGTCCGGATCTAAGTCTGGATCTGGTCTACCTGAAAGGTACCCATACTTTACCTGATTTTACGAATGGGTCAAATTTTTAGACCAAGTATATACCCGCTCGTGAGTGGGTATGGTCCGGGTCCGGGTCGTGTACCGTCTATTTGTGGCAGCCCTGTTTATCAGTAATGGCAGATATAATCATTTATGTTACATCTAAGGTAAATATCTAAGGAGATTACTAGTGTGGTGAATATAGGACATCATTTTATCATAAGGTCTATAATCTAATCTAATTTGGGGCACTGACTGCAACATGAATTACAAGTACACTTTGTGAAAGTCCCAAAACATTCTTTAGGATGGAAACCATCAATTTAAAGGAAGCAGCCATCAGTCATTTCAAGTTACATATTTTTGGTAAACAAGTCATAGAAAGTAAAAAAAATGTACAATCAAAGGTTGATCCCAAGCTTTGTGCTTAAAAACCTGAAAATTTCATATTGTTATGGATTAGACTAGAAAGTCAAAAAAAAAAATGTATCAACAGAAGGTTGGTCACAAGACTTGCAACCTTAGTGCTGAGAAGAATGTGAATATTTATATATTCTTATGGTTTAGATCCATAGATAATGATTGTAAATTGGTGGAGGCGCAAAGCATTCTTTGTGTCGTTCTTTGTTAGAGTTAATTGTGTATTCTAACTCTCAATGGTCTAATTTAGCTAGAAAGGCTAAATTTGTTAAAAGGTTTGAGAGACCAGGACAAAGCTAAGAATAATTTAAGGGACTAACATCAAAATCACAATATATATATATATATATATATATATATATATATATATATATATATTGTGATTTTGAGAGAGAGAGAGAGAGAGAGAGAGAGAGAGAGAGAGAGAGAGACTTGTGTCATTCTGGAAGGATTCGAGGTCGAGGCCTTCCCACTCAAACACCAACATCTGACATTCGAATACAAGATCCACTCCGTTGAAATTGATTATTATTCCAAGTATCTATAAACCAAAATCAAGTGTTTTGAATACTTTTTGCTCATGCATCAAGTAGAGGGAAAACGAACGGCCTAAATAGTTAGTTGGTTAGTATAACAGTGTAGAAGATTTGAAACATAACAAAAATTAATTTGTTGGGATTTTAAATGTTTAGATCATGATCAAATAGCCGGATCGAGAATTTGTATGTCTAAAAATATAGATCTAACTAACTCACTACTTTCGGCCGTCCATTTTCAGTTACTTGATGGATGAGCAAAAATGATTCAAAACATTTGATTTTTAGTTTATAGATACTTGAAATAATATAGATCAACTTCAATAGAGTGGATCTTGCATTCAGATATCGAATGGTTGTATTTGAGTGGGAAGGACTCGAGGCTGAATTATTCCCACTCAAATACAACCCTATGACATCTGAATGCAAGATGGACTCCGTTGAAGTTGATATATATTATTTCAAGTAACTAAAAGCCAAAAATCATGTATTTTGAATATTTTTTTGTCCATCCATCAAGTAAGCGCAAAATGGATGGCCGAAATAATGAGTTGGTTAGTTTAACAGTATAGAATATTTGAAATCTAACAAAAATTGGTGTGTGAGAGTTTTTAAGTGTTTAGATCATGATGAAATGATCGGATCGAGAATTTGTATGTCTAAAGATGAGATCTAAGCAATATATTATTTTCGGCCATTTTGCTCACATGTGATGGATGGCAAAAAGTATTCAAATACATAGTTTTTTTATTTTTAGTTACTTGAAATAATGTAGATCAACTTCAACGGAATGGATCTTCCATTTGGATGTTATAGAGTTGTATTTTAGTGGAAAGGATTTAACCTCGAATAACTCTTTATATATATTGAGAGAGACTTGGGTTTTTTTGGAAAGGATATGAAGATGAATTCTTCTCATTCAAATTCAATATATATTAGGTCATTCAAATTGAAAATCCACTCCATCGGAATTGATCTACATTATTAAGAGTGCTTAAAAATAAAATTTTAAGTGTTTTGAATATATTTTTATTTATTCATCAAGTAAGCGTAAAATGAACAACCGAAATAGTGAGTTGGTTAGTTCAACGGTATAAAATATTTGAAACCTAATAAAAGTTGGTGTATTAGAGTTTTTAAATGTTTAGATTATGATCAAATGGTCAAATCGAGAATTTGTATGTCTAAAGTCATATCTAAATAATATTGCTACTTTCAGCCATTCATTTTGTGTCTACTTGATGCATGTACAAGAAAATTATAAAATACTTGATTTTTTATTTTTTAATTATTTTAAATAATATAGATCAACTTCAATGAAGTGGATCTTGTATTTGAATGTAGTAGCATTGAATTTGAGTGGGAAGAATTCATGCTCATATCCTTAAGAAGTAGCCAAGTCTCTCTCTCTCTCTCTCTCTCTCTCTCTATATATATATATATATATATATATATATATATATATATATAAGCAACGAAAATTGTTTTTCGTGTTTTGTAGACATCAAATTTATCTCTTCTTATGGGTGTATGGCTTTTTTTTTTTAATCAACAGATCGTTGCACTTTCACCTTCTTTCATCTAATGGAATTCATTAATATGTGTCTCCTGTGTTGGCAGATATCCTAGTATAGTACATTTATATAACATTACTGTGGTATAGGTTTCCTTGTACTAGTAGTCGGTATATGAAAAATAAGAGGAAAGCTAATATTTCTATGCAGAAACACTGAAAATCAATGTAAGCAGTTTGTAGTAAAGTGTCAAGAATTAGTTCGGGCAGTTCTGAAATTGATATGTTACAAAATTGTAGATGTGCAAGAAGATTGTGGTTCACCAAGAGGCATACAAATACATTGAGATTTCATCGGAATTGTCAACCGTATAGATTGTTTGCACAGAGATCTAATTTTTTTTTCTTTCAAATTTTGGCATAGTGATAACTCACATCTCGTTTCTACACTTTTAGCATAGTTCAATAATATTTTTCAATATACAAAGTGCAACACTGCTTTCCCTTATGCTAAAAATGTGAATATCCAGATCTAATTCTCACGTTTTAAGGTTTCATATGAATAACCAAATATTTACTTACTTCTCAATATGTTCATACAATTAGGCACATGTTATATATATATATATATATATATATATATATATATAGGCTTACTGTACCTCAGCCCGCGGGCTGAGAGAGTTTTCTCAGCCTGCGGGCGTGGCAACATCACCGCCCCACATCTGTAATAATTTTGGCGGGCAAAATCTTGTAAAATCCCGCCCAATTTAATGCCAGTCACCTCAACATTGTAATTTCCAAAAATACCCTCCCTCACAACTTTTTACCGACCTTGGTAGCAGTCCTCAGAAAAAGACTGCGACCTTGGTAGCAGACCTTGGTAGCAGTCCTCTGAAAAAGACTGCGATCTTGGTAGCAGTCCTCAGAAAAAGACTGCGACCATGGTAGCAGTCCTTAGAAAAGACTGTGGTAGCAGACCTTGATAGCAGTCCTCAGAAAAAGACTGCGACCTTGGTAGCAGTCCTCAGAAAAAGACTGCGACCATGGTAGCAGTCCTTAGAAAAGACTGCGATCGTGGTAACAGTTCTCATAAAAACACTGCGACCATGATAGCAGTCCTCAGAAAAAGACTGCGACCTTGGTAGCAGTCCTCAGAAAAAGACTGCGACCTTGGTAGCAGTTCTTAGAAAAGACTGCGATCGTGGTAGCAATTCTCATAAAAACACTGCGACCTTGGTAGCAGTCCTCAGAAAAAGACTGCGACCTTGGTAGCAGTCCTTAGAAAAGACTGCGACCGTGGTAGCAGCTCTCATAAGTACTGCGACTATATTAAAAATCATTAAATATCAAATCAGATAAAAAAATTAAAGAAGCAGCATTCACTGTCTTTTACCGAAAAAGTAGCTTTTCATAAGGGGTATTTGGTAATTTAACTTCTTTCGATAAGCGGGCCGCAAGTTAGTGGGGTGCAAAATTGAGCCACGTCAGCGCAAGCTGAGAGAGTTCTCTCAGCCCGCGGGCTGATATACATTTTTCTCATATATATATATATATATATATATATATATATATATATGGGCTTACTGTACCTCAGCCGGCAGGCTGAGAGAGTTTTCTCAGCCTGCGGGCGTGGCAACATCACCGCCCCACATCTGTAATAATTTTGGCGGACAAAATCCTGTAAAATCCCGCCCAATTTAATGCCAGTCACCTCAACATTGTAATTTCCGAAAATACCCTCCCTCACAACTTTTTACCGACCTTGATAGCAGTGCGACCATGGTAGCAGTCCTCAGAAAAAGACTGCGACCTTGGTAGCAGTCCTCAGAAAAAGACTGCGACCTTGGTAGCAGTCCTCAGAAAAAGACTGCGACCATGATAACAGTTCTCAGAAAAGACCGCGACCTTGGTAGCAGTCCTCAGAAAAAAGACTGCGACCTTGGTAACAGTCCTCAGAAAAAGACTGCGACCTTGGTAGCAGTCCTTAGAAAAGACTGCGACCGTGGTAGCAGTTCTCATAAAAACACTGCGACCTTGGTAGCAGTCCTCAGAAAAAGACTGCGACCTTGGTAGCAGTCCTCAGAAAAAGACTGCGCCGTGGTAGCAGTTCTCATAAGTACTGCGACTATATTAAAAATCATTAAATATCAAATCAGATAAAAAAAATTAAAGAAGCATTCAAATTAGTTTCGTGATTTAATAAAGTAGCATTCACTGTCTTTTACCGAAAAAGTAACTTTTCATAAGGGGTATTTGGTAATTTAACTTCTTTCTATAAGCGGGCCGCAAGTTAGTGGGGTGCAAAATTGAGCCACGTCAGCGCAGGCTGAGAGAGTTCTCTCAGCCTGCAGGCTGATATACATTTCTCTCTCTCTCTCTCTCTCTCTCTCTATATATATATATATATATATATATATATAGAGAGAGAGAGAGAGAGAGATAGACTTGTATCCTTTCAAAAGGATTTGATCCCGGATCCTTCCCACTCAAATTCAACCCTCCAACATTCGAATACAAGATCCATTCCATTGAAGTTGATCTATACTATTTCAAGTATCTATAAACCAAAAATCAAGTGTTTTAAATACTTTTTGCCCATCCATCAAGCGACGCAAAATGGACGGCCGAAAGTAGTGAGTTGGTTAGATCTATGTCTTTAGACATACAAATTCTCGATCCGACCATTTCATTATGATCTAAACATTTAAAAAACCCCTATAAACTAATTTTTGTTAGATTTCAAATGTTCTACACCGTTAAACTAACCAACTCACTATTTAGGCCGTCCGTTTTTTCCCTACTTGATGGATGGGCAAAAAGTATTTAAAACACTTGATTTTTGGTTTATAGATACTTGAAATAGTATAGATCAACTTCAACGGAGTGGATCTTGTATTCGAATGTTAGAGGGTTGAATTTGAGTGGGAAGGATCCGGGATCAAATCCTTTTGAAAGGATACAAGTCTATATATATATATATATATATATATATATATATATATATATATTAATCAGTTTGAGATTTGGATGAATCATGTGTTAGGGATATACATTTTTATTAAAAAAAACTTTGTAAATGCTATTTGCACATGATTTACTCTGGAATTTAGCAGCTACTCTGGATTGATGTGGAAAAGGCATTTTGGTGGTGGTGATGATGAATATTCAAATTTGGCATTGTTTCAAATGATGCTTACACAGCTTTTGTTTGCAGGGCTTGCTATTTCTTCTATGTGCTCTATGCCCAGAAGACTTTTCAAAAGTTCGTGTGGGAAAGCTCACACCGTATGGTATTGAAACCTTGAGGCATATCAGAGATTTTCTTGGAGTAACATTTGTTTTTGAGCCAGATCTGGCAACAAATACTGTTATCGTCAAATGTCGCGGAAGTGGGTTGCCGAATCTCTCCAGAAGAATTTCATAAGATGTCTGCACACTTTGGAGCCAGTCAGAAAATGTGACTGTCATTTGCTTCCCTTGTTTTCCCCCTTGAATCATTACTCCACTTGGAAGTGCATATTTCTTTCAAAGGGTGAGTGTACCTGTAGTTCAGAAAGATGTAATTTTCTTAAGGGCTAATGTATCAGCAATTTAGAAAGGTGTAATCTCCAAGGATGAGTTGGTTTGCTGAGACAATTGTATTACATTTTTGTTAAGGCAAGACATTTTTTTGAAAGAAGAAAAATCCTTCTTGTTATTAGTTCTTTTTGATGTCCTGTAGTCTCTGGCTTTGAGTCTCGCTATCTTCTCATCTTTCAAATGTCCTCCCGCTGAAACGAATTTGTGTTTGAAGTTTTTTGTGGCAATAATTTCTCTCCTCCTCGGTTCATTTATACTTATAATTTGCCAATAGTTTGACTACAAGCATAATGCTAATCAGAACAGTTTTTATGTATTAATGCTGCCGGGACATTTGATAGTGCTGTGAACTTTTAATTACACTAGTTATATTTTTCATCCATTTAAAAACTTTTTATCTTCATTAATTCTTGATGGACCTTCCAATAATTGGCACTTGAATTCCAAATTGCCTCTTCTACAAGGTCTCCTCAGAAGAGCTTTGTCATTATGGCAATGCTCACTGGAAACAACAAACATAGACGTGACTTATGGGCTGTACATGACTGTTGCACACAGATATGATCACATTGTAAAGCTGCATATACTTTTCACTACACCTCCTAATAAGTGATTTCAAACAGATGAAATTCACCACTGTGAAAGATAATCTCAAAAAGTGTGGAATGAATACTAATTTTGATGAAAGCAATTAGCTCTTTGAATGGATCTCTATGAAATTTAAACGCTTAACAAGTGCATGCAAAGGATTCATGTTGTTGTATTTGTGTACCTCTGTGAAAAATCATCTTACAAAAATTTCACATGCAACTTATTGAACAATAAATATCATATTTTCTCCAAAATACAGTCGCTTACTTTATCGCAATCGCAGTTCTGAAGCTCAAAACATTTCTACAAGCTCATGATATGAAAATTATTTGAATTTTAGTAAGAATACGTTCCATCTTTACATGTGCCGTTCTCCTTTGCTAACAAAGTTCCTGAAACTTGGCCTGATGCTCCATTATTTCCAAATAAAACAAATCGATCTCTAAACACTTCTGTTAAGAATTTGGTCATAAGTTACAAACAGCATATTGGTAACTCTAGTTCCAAGCTTTTACGGGACATGCTATCAGTCAAACTGGTTTGGAAACCATTTTCCGTTGTTCGTTCTCAAAGTATATAGAACTATCCTACATTAGTCTTCAGAACCACTGCTGCTATGTTACTGAAGTATTACACCATGAAGCAACTCTCTTGATCCTCCTCTCCTATGTAACTGCGCTCGCTCCCTCAACTCCTCAAAGGCACACATTGTTTCAGAGTCTAGCCCTCCTGCAAACTGCCAGGTAAAAAGAACCAGAAAGTTCAGTCGCAGGTCACACCAACGCATGCATCCAAAGATTAACTTTCAACCTATGTGTAAATCTTCTGACCGGATTTTTTTTAACCTTCAGATCAAAGGGAAATAAAATGAGATAATATTACTTGCCTGGTATGCCCGGTACGCAAAACGCACACCCTGAAGCAGAAGTGCTTCCTGTATTGATTCTCTCTCTGTGTGTCTTACCAATTCGAGTTCTGTTGACACTCTTTTGATGTAAACTTTTGCGAGTTTCACAGAAGCCAGCTTTACCTGCAAAAAAATGGTATTTATACCAGTTGTCATCTTCACGAAACAAAACTACTTTTCTTCCCCCCTTCATCATAAGACGTCAGCTATGAATGATTTTATGTGAGAAGATTTTTTTGAAGGACAAAGCAAAGTAGTACTTGTTGTGAACTTGACTGGGAGATCGAAGCCAAGATAATACTAGGCAAAGTAGAGCAATATATAAAACTTGAATGGAAGGCTTAAACAAATATAATGACAATACAGGAAATAGGGAAATTTACTAAGCAAAGGGCTACATATTATGTCAGAATAAGTACTAATGTATAGACTGGTTTTATCATGAATGATTTCAACAAAATACTGAGAAACAGGATGAACAGTGAAATTATCAAGTGCATATTCTCGCCAGTATGTGCTATGAACTTATGATGACACTTCCCCCAACCAAACATTGCCCTGTCCAACATGGCCTGACACGACGTGCATGTCCGCCTGTGTCTGACAAATGTGCAAATCTTTATTCAACTGAAAAAATATGTACAAAGTGAAGTATTTCTTTTGAAAAAAAACTTGATGTTTAATAGATCAGTATCTGCATCAGAGCATGACACTCTTGTCTGCATCTACAAATCATAGCTAGGAATGGTAACTTAGCAAGTGTCAACAAACCTTGCAAATTATTCCTGAATCAAGCATCCAGTCTATGGGAATTTTGCAGTCCTTATAAGAGAGTGTGGTTGTGTCTCTCAACTTAATTAACCTCTGAATGCTTCTCTCTGACCTGCCACCATGGTCAACGAAAAGGAAATAAGCTGAGATCTCAAAATATATAACTCAGAACATTATAAGCTTAGCATTCGTATTGGATTCTCCATACTCTCCATACTCACTTATCTAGCAAGGCTGTGGTCTTCTTCAAGGCAGCTTCGCATGAAAGAGAAACATCATCCTCAAAAGAAGAAACCTCATCTAGTAACCGTTTAAGATCTCGGTACTCAAAAGCAGCTTCTCTCAATGCATCAGCTTTCCTTTCAGGCCAGTTGAAATGCTTCAATACAGCTCTCTCATCAGCCTGTACAAAACAAGATATAAAAATTGAAGAGCATAAGCATAATCCTCCAAGCATATTTTTAAAGAAGTAGAATAATCAAGGAAGAGAACAAGGAATATCATTGAGCATTTAGCTTCTCTCATTTAAATGACATGCCATGAGCAAGAAATTAATTTAATGTTGCCTTCACGGATGTCACAAACATCATGCAACAACAAGGCAAACCACAAGGTGTCAATCTCACTTGAAAGGCCAATACATGATTTATCAAAACTCAAAAGCATGAAACCTTCATTAGGACTTCCAATCTTTAATAATGCGCAAACAAAGTCCTAATTCCACAAACAACATTCATAACTCAAAGAATTCAACTACACATCAGAAACCATTTATATAGTAATCACTTGGATGGTGATGAGTTGCTAGCACTATACAGAAGTCAGGCAGAAAAAATTATCATAACATCACATTATAGCCATTAAATATAGCCATTGATCAGTGAGGCTGTAAGGATTACCAGTGTAGAGAGTTGCCCATCAAGCCAATCAACAAATGATGGAACATCTTCAATATCAGAAAAGGTCGCAGATTGGACCTTCTGTATGAGATGATTGATGAAATCTCTTTTCTTCTCCACATCTGCTTTAATCTATGGAAGCAGTTTAAGACTGATCAAGAGAAAAGGGAATAATAAAAAGGCACGATTGGCAAAAAAATCCACTAGAGATTTGCAAATCTTTACCGCTAATAAATGAGATGACCGTTTTGGAGTTCATCAACAATGCTGCTATGAGCATTATTAGCAACTGGACTAGCACAATTCTCACTTCCCAGATGTCCCTTTTTCCCATCTCTCTTTGTTATTGAATGATAGAACTCTACTAAGGCCATAGGCTTTTGCATTGTATTTGCTCTTGAAGGAACACTACGAGGAGGAGGAGGTGGAGGTGGAGGTGGCACGGTACCTGGAGGCGCTCGAGGTGGAGGTGGAGGCACTGTCAGCCGAACTTTTTGCTGAATTTCTACAGATTTAACCCCTGTATCCACTGCTAGAGACTGCTTTTTGGCAGCTTTGTCCCCTTTGATAACTTCTCTTTTTACAGGAAATAGGTCTATTTTATTTACAATGAGTTCTCCTACATCCTTAAATCAGAAGGTTTGGTTTCTTTGCTGACATGTTCTACCTGCATTAATTTTAAAAAATCAAATGCAACGGATGGTATATTTATTTAGAATTTATGAACTCATAGGGACAGGAAAGCTCCTACCAATAATCTCAACATCTTTAGAACTTAAATACACAGATAATTGAAATTTAATAAAAGGCGAGTGACACTACCAAATTACAAAAACATACCTATTGATTGCAATTTTTGATCGAAACTGAAAGATATAGAACCTATACCTGACCACGCCTCTCGAGGGCTTCAATCTTAGCTTCAGCAGAGGAGAGATCTCTGCCAAGCTGTTCGTTCTGTGACTCCAGATGACCATTATGGCTCTGCAGCTTCTCTATTTGGGCCTTCAAAGCTGAAACCTCAGATTGCAACTCCTTCACCATACTCTCACTCACATGAAGTCTTCTCTGCAAATCAACCTTCACTTTCCCATCATTCTGATACTCCGATGCCTTGCGATTAGTATCTGCATGGCGTTGCACCCGCGCATACTGTTCAACAGCACAGTTTCGCTGTTGATCCACAATCTTTGTATCATCCACTTCCCTTTCCTTTGGATCTCCCATGTTCTCCCCACCCTGCTTTGGCTTGTTAGGGAAAATAGGTCTTCTGATTCTGGAACTTTTATTTGCCTCTGGAGGAGAAGCTTTCAGGCTTGCTTTTGAAACTGATGAGGGTGTTTTTGAGAGTGGTGAGAGTGAGACCCCATTTGGAGAATCTACTCTTGAGCCATCCTTAGTTCTTGACACTCTAGCCCGAGTTGCGGGTATCAGAGAATGCGAGAAGTTTGAGGCCTTCCCTCTGTTCTGGAAACCTCTTGCTTCATGGCTCTCTGAGGAATGAAAGGATTCCGTGTTAGAATTAGAAAGGTGATGAATTTAGATCAAATGAAGCATGAAAATTTTCTCGCCATGATTGTAAGAAAAAGCTTGGAAGGTGGTTGGGGGCATATGAAATATGTCAAATGCCAGAAGCCACTGATTCTGATTTTGTGTGCCAAATCTGGGATTCATCAATGGAGACAAGAAAACTGAGTGAATTCAACTGACAGGCGACAATCACAAAGAAAAAAGTACAGAAACCAATCAAATGAGAAATATTACCTAGCTGAGCTGGGGAATAAATTAAAGTGGTGTCTAGTGGTAGGGGTGCTAGGTCTATACAGATGAAATTATATTAAACAAGATATTGTCTTAAAAAGTGAGAAGGCAATTTGATGGGCATCTATAAGAGTAACAAAGCAAATTGAATCCAACAGACAGGTGAAACCGTGAAAGTAACAAGACTAAAGCAAATGAAGAAAAAATCAAAAGGGAAGTAATACCTAGCTGGATTGTGAATATAATAGATGGTGGGTGTCTGGTGGTAGGGGTGATTGGTGCTTTTCCTATTAATAGACATGGCTAAAAGGGTGAAGAGCAGTCTGATAGGCACCAGGTAATTGCATTGAAGCATTCAATATTTATCCAATAGAAATCGGAGAAAATTTACTGTTGTTGCGCATCATTCATAAAGATTAATGAATTTAATAGAAGAAGTATCATGTGAAGAACCTTTTTTTTTAATGATGCTTTTAGCCATTCATTGATCTAATAGTCATCTAAGTTTTTTTCATTTTTATTAAGTGTGTTCTTCATAATATACATATTAACATAGCCAAATTAAATATCGATAAGATATGCACGTCATGTGCTTTGAATATATTATACATCTATCTCTTATGTTAGGAAGAGCAAGATATGGAGCTCAGATGCATTTCACAGTGCCGACTGGCTTTCCACTCCTAGATAAACCATTTCCAGCCCTTACCTCTTGTTGACCTTTCGCTATTTGGCTCTACTCGTAGAGTCAACATGTAAAACAAAAAGATTAATAAATCAAAGCATATGTTTTTACAAGCTTCTTTTTCTTAGTTAAAAAGAACTCCATGTGAGCTTCCGATCGTACCTTGACATTTGGTGATTTATTAGTACTGTGACATTATTGGTGTTAATTAAGTATAGAATGCCAAGAAGACTGTCCCTGCAATTAGCACTGAAACAGTTGGGACCAATAACATTTCTCAGTTGTTATAAACAATGCCCCCAGACATAAACAAACAAAAAGCTAGCATTTTGATGCCTCTTAGCCTTCAACTTTATTAATGAGACATCCGTATAATTAATTCGAGACAGGAATTTTCATATCATTGGATCCTTCATCTAATCTCCCAATCTACTAAACTCCTATCTAGAAAGCTCTCAAGATTCTGCAATGTCTTAGCTGTTGTTTTCTTCTCTCTTGCTTCTGATGAACATTGCTTTGCAGTAGGACCACAATAAGACATGCTAACTACTCTCGCACCAATCTCTAGTCCGTTCACACAGAGTGGATTGATATAGCCTAAACTTGCCAATTAATTTCAGGACCACCGTCCAAATAAATGATGATCCCCACACCTTGATAAAATATTTGACCGAGAAAATGAGCCTCAGAACCTTCAAAAAAGATGCAAAATCTGGTCTCAGGATGGCCATTAGCGCATACATCAATCATCATTTATCATCAAGAATAGATTGGATTTTTCGCAAGGCTCCTAACTGATACATCAGGTCATCTCCCCCAAGAAACTATTTTTGTGTGTGTGTGTGTGTATTTGTAACTCTATTAATCAAACGCATAACAAATTAAACTTTAAAGGTTGTCGAATTCTGTATGCAGTTCTGTTGGCCAATCCATTCTGTCTGTTATCATTTATCAGACGGGCCATACCTATTCCTCAAGAATGTTATGTTAACATCAAAATTGATCATTTACCTATTGAGGAATTCATGAATTATCTGCCAATATTAAGAAATATATACTCATTTGTTGATTTTACACTTTCAACCTGCTCATCTTAACGAGAATTCGGTTGTTTGTCTTGATTTCTCCCAATTCTGATAGATGCACTCCTAAATTTACGTCATGCAGGTAACTTCTATAGCAGTAAACTTAGTAATATTTTTTTGGTATTTTTCAGAAAAATTAAATTAGCATTCTTTCTCTACTTTATGTAAATTAAGAATTAGGCCAAAAACTGCAAGCCTCAAATCTAAATTTGCAAATCTCCCAATTTCGCATAAACAAAAACAAGTAAAAATTTGTGCAACGGCCTAATTCAAATTTAAGCTGACATTTTCCATAATATCAACAGAAAAATTGGATGAACATATGCCTAATGGTAATGTTAATAAACAATACTCGTAAATTAACTGTAAAAACTAGCCGTAAAATTATTGTCACAAATACTTACCTTTTCAAAGGGAATATAATCACATCAAAAGCAGCAACCTCCAGCTTTATTGCCACAAAAAAAAAAAAAAAGAACAGACAGAAAAGCCTAAACCTTAATAATAATAATATTCTCTAGCCCATCACCAGATGCTCACTCTTCCTGCAAA
>JAVJIF010024514.1:0-69389 GCA_038442645.1 Agave tequilana
GGAGGTCAAATCAATTTTTTTACGTCGTATCGCGTACCGATATGGTACTACGTACACCGGGGATCAGGGGGTTACACCAACCGAGACTTGGTTCCTTTCAGTCGGTCGACCGGGCGGTCGATCGCTTCCATGCAAAGGTCGACCGAGCGATCGACCATTCTGCGTTTGTGCCCCTCGTGCACACCGGTCGACCGGGCGGTCGACCGGCAGCCTGCTGCATGCACCGTTTCTCGTTCCTTTGTCTTTCGATCTTTGTGCTATCTTCCTCTATCTCATCTATCTCCTCTCTCTTCCTACATAGGGGTGGCAGACAGGTCGCGACCCCGCCAGACCCGACCCGACCCGGAGACCGGGTCTGGGTTTGGGTTAATTAGGTTTGGGTCGTAATCGGGTCGACCTGTTTGACCCGATTATTAAATAGGTCGGGTCAACCCGAACCTGCCAGACCCGCTAGACCAAATTATTCTCACTCCTCCTCGGCCTCCTCCCCTCCGATCACCTCAGCCGTCGCCCTCACCTCCTCCCCTTCGCCTAAATTAAATTGTCAAAAAATATGCGTGAGCCCAGTTTCGAACCAGTGACCTCTACTATGTTAGTTTAGTGTGATGACCAGCTATACCACACAATAATTTGGTAATATAGTGTAAAAAAATTGTATTAAAGGTTTAATAATCGGGTCAAACGGGTCCGGTCGGGTCGACCCGACTAAGTCTGGGTTAGTCGGGTCGGGTCTGGGTCTGAATTTTTGACCCCCGACCCGATTATTATACGGGTCGAGCAGTAATCGGGTCGGTCGACCCGACCTGACCCAATTGCCACCCCTAGTCTCCGTGTCAAGCGGTCGACCAGGCGGTCGACCGTTCTCCTACGTCGATCGATTGGGCGGTCGACCGAGCTATCCTGTGTACTATCATGTGCATGTTTGTGCACACCGGTCGACCGGCGGTCGACCGGCCCCTACTTTGTGCACACCGGTCGACCGAGCGGTCGATCGGTTCTGCTGCTGGTCTGATATCAACTCTGTCTCTGTTCATGCGCTGTTCTCGCTTCTTTTTGCTTCTAATCTCCTCTGATCTCTTCCATACCATACTTCTCTCTCCTTACAATTCTCCACCTCGGTGAAGATTTCTCAAATCTGAGCTGATTTCATCATAGTACCTATCGACTCGAAAGTGGCTACACCAATGTGGCTGCTTACGTACCCTGCCCAAGGGATCAAGCCATCCGTAATTCATCTAAACGAGCTCCAACGAGCTCAAGCAGTTGGAAGGATATGGAGCAGCTCTTTACAATGTGTAAACTTTACTTCTGACACCACCTTAGTAAGCATATCTACGGGATTCTCCTTTGTGTGAATCTTTATTAACTCAATATCACCTTCATCAAGAATCTCCTGAACAAAGTGGAACCTGACATCTATGTGCTTCGTCCTTGCATGATATACCTGGTTCTTCGTCAAATATATAGCACTCATTCTATCATAATTGATCTTCAACAGATCCTGTTCAATCCCTAAGTCATCGAGCAACCCTTGAAGTCATATTGCCTCCTTCATAGCCTCCGTCATGGCCATGTACTCGGCCTCTGTAGTAGACAATGCAACAGTAAACTATAGAATAGAGTGCCAACTCACTGGTGCCTGGGATAATTTAAACACATACCACGTTGTAGACCAGCGTTTGTCAAGATCTCCTGCATAGTCAGAGTTAACAAATCCGATGCACTCCTGCTTACCAGTGAAATCCCTCTCGAGTACCAATCCAACATCTATGGCACCCTTAATGTACCATAGAACCCACTTTACTGCTTCCCAATGACCTTTTCAGGATCATGCATGTATCTGCTAATCATTGAGACAGCTTGTGACAAGTCTGGTCTTGTACACACCATTGCATACATCAAACTACCAACTGCGCTGGCATATGGCACGCGAGTCATGTACTCACGTTCTTCAATAGTAGTTGGAGACATAGTGGCTTTTAACTTGAAATGAGGAGCCAGTGGTGTACTTACAGATTTCGTATCATCGTCGATGTTGAACCTCTGAAGTACCTTTTACAAATACCTCTTTTGTGTCAAGCTCACCTTGCCGCTCCTTCGGTCTCGCTCAATCTCCATGCCTAGCACCTTTTTCAATCTTCTCATATCGCAAATCATGCTAGGCATGTGCATTAGCCTCAATGTACTTGTCATTACCAAGATAGGATTTCTTGGTAGTGGTAAGATAAAATGCATCCTAGGGCTTTAAGATATGCACTCATCTTAAACTTCCACATATCGATGTTGGAAATATCATACATGGGAGGGACAAGAAAATCAATGAGTGTAAACTAATACGTGTGCAATGCAATACTAGATTAGCTATCCAAGGATCTCACTCCTAAGTGGTTAAACTGAATATCAGGAGCGTACGCTCTGATACCAATTGAAATACAACTAGAGGGGGTGAATAGGTGTACTAGCTAATCTAGAGCAAATGATGCATTAAAAAAACTTAATTGCAAACACACTATGTGTAACCAAGAGTGAGCTCGAATTCTCCGTGAAGGGCTCTGGACTACTCCTTTAGATTCCTCTAGACTAAGAGTTGAGGTGCTTTAATAAGCTCTCTTAGTTGAACACAAGTGTGGGCACATACAAACTATATCTAACATATGAATATGAACAATGTAAAGCGATGCAAGATATAAAGAGAGATAGAGTTGAGAGATAGTGGATCAAATGCATACACTAAGATATGTTTTGAAGTTCGGGCCACTGCTCTATGTCCCCGCCTTCACACAAAAGGATTTCCATTATGTCCACACAGGACCTTCCACAAAGGGACCTCCACTTAGAAATTACAACTCAACACCGGGAGTACACAACTCCTCTCTCTAAATACAAACACCTCTACATAAGAGGGAAGGCACAAAGCCTAGCACAAAGTAAAAGAGAAATAAAACTTGGTGATCCAATGATTTCAAACTTTCTCTTGGTGATCTCAAAGGATCACAAAAATTTTTTTCACAAAACAAAGATCCTAAAGATAGGATTAGAGATGATAGCTCAAGTGTGAGAAAAATAAAGTGTTTTAGAAAGAAACAATAAAGAAAAACTCTTGAGAAAAACTTCTTGATAGACAAAGAAATGAAGAACAAAATTAGAATTCTCAAATTTTGATTTTCTTTGATTTTTCAAAAAACTTTAAAACAAATAAAGATAAGAGAGTTTGTGGCACAAAAACTTATTTTGAAAACTTGCTGAAAACTTAGGAGAAGTGAAAAATTTTACTCTCAAAAATCTTGGTGAAAACTAGCCAAACGAACTCATATTTGAAAGATCACCTAGAGGGGGGGTGAATAGGTGATTATGCTAATCTAGTCAACTCAATGTGAAATTTAAAAACTAAATGCAATACACTCAAGTGCAATCAACAAATGATGCACACACAACCAAGTCAAGCAATTATGAATGCACAATATGAATATTTGCAAGGCACAAAGTAAAGAGAGAGATAGAGAGATAGTCAATGGATCAAGCGCAAACAACAAGATGTGTTTCGAGGTTCGAGCACCCAGCTCTACATCCCCGCCTTCGACACACGAAGGATTTCCAATCCACTAGCTAGTCCACCTAGGACTCTCACAAGGAGTACCCAACTCCTCTCTTTACAACAACAACCTCCTCCTTGAGGCAAGCTCCAATCCAACAAACAATCACCTCACAACCCGAGGGATTAGCACAAAGCAAACACAAGGATCACCTCACAACTTGAGGGATACAACCCAAGGCACAAAGCCAAACAAAGATTGGGTTTTTAACTTGGTGGTCTAAACAACAACCACAAACAATCTCTTTCTCACACACAAAGAACCTATAGAAAAGATAGTAGATTTTTGCTCAAGTGTGGAGAAAACCAAGGGATTTGAAACCAGCAACTCAAAGAAAATCTTTGGGAAATAATAGAAATGAAGATAGTGAAGTTCAAACAAAAACTTTTCCCAAATCCCTTTTCTTTGGTTTTTCAAACCCTAATAAAAACACCAAAAAGATTGTTCAATTTGAATCCAAAAACCTCTTTTGATTGCTGTGAAAACACCAGAGAGTAAGGAAAAATTCGCACAAAAAATCTTAGAGAAAAACTCTTGCCAAAGGGGTATTTATAGGCAAATCTGGAAACTAGCCGTTGGCAGCAGATTTTACCAAAATAACCCTGCCGGTCGACCGGACGGTTGATCGTCCAACGGTCAATTTTTGCCCGTTGGCAGCTACCGGTCGACCGCCCCGGTCGACCCAAACAAACAGAGAGCTCTGCTCTCTGACCCGGTCGACCCGGACGGTCGACCATCCAAAGTCTGCCAAACGTGCACAATTCTGTGCACGTCGATCGACCGACCCGGTCGACCGACTTCAGCCAAGTCGACTTGGTCAGAAGACTAGTCGACTGGTGAAGCCTGGAACAGAAAAATTGAGTTAAAAACATGTTTAAAAATTATTTTATCTTTTCTAAAAATCACCAAAAATAGTTTTATCATTTTGCATTGATATATAAACATGTGGTAAAATGTTTAGCTTAAATATCAATCAATATGAACTATTTTTGTCTATATCATTTTTATCAAAAGCCAAAAACTGTATTTTCTAAAACTTGGATTTTGAATAGAAAATACGTTTTTGTCCAAAACTCTTCCAAATACAAAAACATGATATTAAACAACATTTAGGCATGATATATATGGATATAATCCTATATACATGAAATATATATATATCCATGTTTTTGTCATTAATTCCAAAAATAAGTTTTGTCAAAAATACCAAAACATAAAACACATGAATAAGTGAGTCAAAACTAAGTTTGTCTAGGAAATTAAAGTATGCATGTATATAGAACAAATCATATATACATTAAACCATGTAAACTTGTTTTGATCTATCTATTCATGAAAACTAAGATCGGTTAAACCTAAAACCGAAAAACCGAAAACCAATATTCAAAACATGAAACGTGTGTGTTGTGAACTTGAGCATTATCATACTATTCTAATGTTTACAATTTGGATCTAAACACAAAACTAAACTATGGTACCGAAGTCTTCTTGTAGAGCGCAATCTCCAAGCCGACTCGATCCACAACTCCTTGATCCATCGAGCAAGTGCTATATGTGATCTTTGACGCTCGGGCTCTTGAATCAACATGTGAAATGTGTGGGAAGTTTTTACCAACTAATAACTTGATTAATGATCTGAAACTAAAATCACAAGATTATTAGTACACATAACTACATGAGTTAATCATCATCAAAACTAGAGTGGAAGGCCTTTGGGCCAACAATCTCCCCCTTTTTGATGATGACAAAACTCATGGAGTTATATATGCATGGATTAAAGTTAAGCTTCAAAGAAGCTCCCCCTTAACTCATGCATAACCAAATAAACATAATGAATATGCAATGAAGGCTCTTAAACATGAAACATAAAACATGCATATCTATACATAAACAATAAAGGGTTCTAGATACCAATGAAATGTTCAAAAACAAAACATGCTCTAGATACCAATTACAATGAAATGTTTAAAACAAAACACCAATTCCAATAAAATGTTTAAAACAAAACATGCTCTAGATACCAATTACACTCTAGATACTAATTACAAAACATCCAAGTACAAAACATGCTTTAGATACCAATCAAAATTAAACTAAATTAAACTTAATATATGCAAAACAAAAACATGCATATATAAATCCAAATTCTTCTCCCCCTTTTTGTCAATCATCAACAAAGGGGTAAAAACCAAAACAAAACAAAATCTTCTCTCTTTTAATACAAAGAGTCAATCTTCAATAAGGGTTAAAAGCAAAGCCAAATCAATTGAAAAATCAATAAATATTTCTCCCCCCTTTTGTTCGAAATAATGAATAAAAAAATAATATTTTCCTTTTTGTCTAAAACAAAAACAAAGTCAATTAGAGGTGACAATCAATTAAGGTACCAATTGAAAATATGTCAAAGAATAGCATCTTGATACCAATTGAAAGGAAACAAACAAAAAAATATTGATACCAATTTTAAGCAAAAACACATGAAACATCTTGATATCAATTGAAATTAAACATAATAAATTTTGAATGTCTAAACAAAATTTTGATACCAATTGTAAATAATTTTCATTTTAAACATATGATACCAATTTGAAATTTTCAATCATAAAGTAAGGGAGTTGGAATCAAATACCAATTGAGAAATCACCAATTGAAAGACAAAATCAAATTTTCTCCCCCTTTATGAAATACCAACTAAAATGATGCATGGGCTTGATACCAATTTAAAAGTAATCAATTGAAATAAAATTGAAGCTCAAGCTTAGCATAAACAAGATTTTGTGCTTAAGGATATAGAGATATAATAAGAACAAATAAAACATATATATGAATGAAAAATAGATACCAATAGAAATTGATATTCTTGGAATAGAAAGCATACATACATACAAAATATATATGAGTATACAAGAAATGTCAAGATTGATACCAATTGAAAGAATTCAATGATACCAATTGAAATAACAATAATATCACATGTATATCTCATATGACTATACCTCCCAATCATGGTTCAAGTTTTAAATGATTTTCATTTTAAAGCATACATGAACATGATCTCCCATCCATCCTCCCATTAATGGTAGGAGTTTTCAAAAATAGGTTTAAAAATAAGCTTTGTTTGAAAATCTCTACCATAGTGAAGAATACGAACTAGTTATAGGAAAAACTTTTAAAAGTAGTACGAAATCCTTCAAGTAAGGAATAAAACACATTGTTTTTCATGAAAACACATGTAAATCACATGATCACTAAACACTCAGAGTCCATAAAGCTCATTCAAATTCTCATGAAAACAAATCATGAGTAAAACTAATAAAGTGAGTGTACAAGTATAATGTGACACATATCAACATGAAAATATTCAATTGGGCTCATATGAAATTCCTTGAAAACATGAAATTCATCTAGGATGTGAAATCACCAATTGAAATCATCTTAAAGATATGAAATTCATTATAAATGTGAAATTACTTAGCAAACATGAAATTCATCCAACGATTTAAACTTCAAGGCATATGTATGTCATGTACAAACTAAAGTATACATACATATCCTAAACACAATGAGACCACAAAAGTATATGCATGAAGGCATGTGGCTCAAGGATGTATATGTATAAATGATAGTTTGGACAAGATGGACATATACATGAAGTTAAACAAATAAACACGAAATCAAGAAAAACTAAATTTTCACCAAACTAATTTCATTTCAAGGTATATGTATGAATTGTCAACACAATAAGTATACATACATATCCCTAAACACAATTGAGTCCATATATATAGATTTGCATGAAAGGCAAATGACTCAAAGGGTATACATGTATATCTTAAGGTTTGGCAAAATAAACATATACATGAAATGAAAACTCATATACATAAAACAAATCCAAAAATAGGAATACAAGTTTAAAATGCATGAATCATCAAAACTAAGCTATACTAGCACATTTAATGGGTACAAATAAGCATCCAAGTACAACATATATAAAGATTTATTTGTGTCCCACTACATGTGCAAGTATAAATTCTAGTCTTAATGAAACTAACATCTAAACAAGTAATCAAATCATTAAGCATAAAATGGGACATAAATCAACATGAAAGACATAAAAATGATCATGAAGAACATCCTCATGCTATTAGAATCAAGAAATACATAATAGCCTATAAACATTAAAAACTTGTGGCAAAATTAGAAATCATACAACACATCACCATTGTTAAACTAATACAACACAAGTTATTTATCAAAACATGAATCATTAAAACAAAAAGTCATAGTCAACCATATGATTAGCATGACAAAGACATGTGCATTAGATCTATGATTAACATGATAGCTAAAACATAAAGAGAACACAAAATATGGGTCCATACTAAACAAGGGTGTCTCAACAACTAATCATGTAAAGCATAAGTCTAATAAACATGGCACACGTCATACTAATCATGAAACAATAAAACATGATTCAACAAAACAAAAATCATAAATATCTACATGATCATTATGTAAATGCATGTGCATTAAATTTAGGGCATACATGTTAGTTTAAACAGGGTGAGAACACTAAATATAGATCCATATGAAACATGGGTGCTCAAGTAACTAAACATGTATAACACTAATCTAATCAACATGACATAAACATAATGAACAATAAAACATGGCATGCTATAAATAGATGATCATGAAAAGCATGCAAATAAAAATGGGAGTTAAAAAATGATACCAAACTCATGAAGGTGCATCTCTAGTTCTCCAAACCACGGTGGTCCTCCCACCAAATCTCCTTGAGAGTGAAGCATCCAAATGGTTCTCTTTAGGCACGGAACGCATCCACTCCAAGGCACCAACACTCTCACGTTTTGCGAGAGCTCCCACCTACATCAAAAAGTATAGAGGTGGTCTTTGGTACCCATTTCTTTGTGGGTCCACGGGGGTTAGTATCCTTTCTAACCCAAATAAGATTAGTTGCTAAATTTTCATGATAGATACGATCATAACAAAATCTAGCAAGATGGCCTTTTCGGCCATAATGTGTACATGTGTACACATGAGCATACGTGCGATGGTGGTGACCGTGGAAAGCATGTGTATGCCGTGAAGGGTGAGCATGCAAAGATGGACCTTGTTTCTTGCGAACCAAGGTTTCCAAACATGTATGATTCAATGTGCATTGGCTCAAAGTGGAGCCCAAACATTCAACACTTTTCTTCAAAATATTTATATCATTTTCAATAGTGGAAGACAAAGTGGAGCATGCAATAGGTGTGCAAGAAGAAGAAGCTATACTAGCATGGCACACATGAGAATCAATATCAACTTTAAAGATTCATTTTTCTTTAAAACCAAATCCAATTCTTTTATAATTGAATCAATTTTATTTTTCAAAGCAAGGTTATCTTCTAAAATAAAATCCAATTTTGAAGATAAAATCTCATTGTTTTTCACAACATCATCACAATCATTTTTGTTTTTCAAAATCTCAATCTCATCAAGGGCAAGGTCTAGTTGAGATCTTAGTGAGTCACGTTCACTAGTGATCTCTTCCTTCTCTTGCAAAACCGATTCAAAATTAGAACACAAATCCTTTAATTCATTTTTCAAAACAAGGTTGTCCTCTTTCAAAAGATTATGTTTTTCCAATAAATTTTCAAGCTTTTGAGCAAGTTCCAAATTTAAAGTTTGAACTTCAAACAACCATGGCAATAGGAACTAGAGCTATTATCTAATTGAGAATCCGATTGTACCTCAAGGGAGTTATTCCTTGGACCATGAGACAACGCTCTTCGGACTTTTCTCTCATAGATCTCCTCATCTTGTTGATAATCCTTGGAAGTTCGGGAGACGTCAATAATCTCCAAACTGCAAAAGCCGAGTCATAATGATTAAACACAGGTAAAAGATGTTCACTAAGAGATGCTCTAAGTGTTCTAAGTGCTAATGCATTTGCCTTCTTATGCTTGCAACTATTGGGGAATGATTTTATAGTGGAGGCTTGATAAACTAGATGTCCTAGTCTTTTCAAATGGCTACTCATATTGGCCTTCCAAGCATCAAGTCTAATATGGTCAAACATAGGAGGGCTATCCATGAGAGCAAACTAAATGAGTGCAAATGAACAATGCAAATGAAGATTAGCAAACCAAGATCTCACTCCCAGGTGGTTAAACTTAAATATCAGGAGCGCTAGCTCTGATACCAACTGAAAGATCACCTAGAGGTGGGGTGAATAGGTGATTATGCTAATCTAGTCAACTCAATGCGGAATTTAAAAACTAAATGCAATACACTCAAGTGCAATCAACAAATGATGCACACACAATCAAGCCAAGCAATTATGAATGCACAATATGAATATTTGCAAGGCACAAAGTAAAGAGAGATAGAGAGAGTCAATGGATCAAGCGCAAACAACAAGATGTGTTTCGAGGTTCGAGCACCCAGCTCTACATCCCCGCCTTCGACACACGAAGTATTTCCAATCCACTAGCTAGTCCACCTAGGACTCTCACAAGGAGTACCCAACTCCTCTCTTTACAACAACAACCTCCTCCTTGAGGTAAGCTCCAATCCAACAAACAATCACCTCACAACCCGAGGGATTAGCACAAAGCAAACACAAGGATCACCTCACAACTTGAGGGATACAACCCAAGGCACAAAGCCAAACAAAGATTGGGTTTTTAACTTGGTGGTCTAAACAACAACCACAAACAATCTCTTTCTCACACACAAAGAACCTATAGAAAAGATAGCAAATTTTTGCTCAAGTGTGGAGAAAACCAAGGGATTTAAACCAGCAACTCAAAGAAAATCTTTGGGAAATAATAGAAATGAAGATAGTGAAGTTCAAACAAAAACTTTTCCCAAAATCCCTTTTCTTTGGTTTTTCAAACCCTAATAAAAACACCAAAAAGATTGTTCAATTTGAATCCAAAAACCTCTTTTGATTGCTGTGAAAACACCAGAGAGTAAGGAAAAATTCGCACAAAAAATCTTAGAGAAAAACTCTTGCCAAAGGGGTATTTATAGGCAAATCTGGAAACTAGCCGTTGGCAGCAGATTTTGCCAAAATAACCCTGCCGGTCGACTGGACGGTCGACCGTCCAACGGTCAATTTTTGTCCGTTGGTGTTGACACTTAAAAAGACAAGATTCTCATTGGTCCGAACGATGTCTAAACTTGTTGACATTTACAAAGACAAGGGACAGACAAGCTGAAGACCAGTTTTTCACCCAACTCCAAGGGACAAGGAAGCGGTTTGGACTCCACTGATCCAGCAAGCAGAACAGTGAACCCGGATTGTTTCTAACAGACCTCAGCAGGTCTAAAATGCTAGCATTTAGCATTACATTAGCCCAAGGAGATAGCCTCGCTTGAGAGGCTAACATCATCCAGAGCACCGCCAGGAAGCTAACTGATAGCTTCGCCGAAAACCCTCTTTTCGGACTTCGCCGAAGACCCTCTTTTCGGACTTCGCCAGGAATTGCCTCTAGCTCCGCTATGAGCCTCAAAGCGGGCAGCTCCGCCATCAGCCTGCTATGGTCAACCTTTGACTAATCAAATCTCCTGATAAGATCGGATTCAAAACAAATCAAATCCAATCAGGATTCAAATATGGCAGGTGATTGCCACAATCTCTTGACTCTCTTGAAACGAGTAAGAGGATCAAGGAGGATCTCCCAATAATATGGAAAGGATCAAAATAGATCAACCGACTTGCCATTTTCTAGCTCCACGGAAGCTATTCTAGCCTCGCAGCAAGGCTACTTTCCAGATTCAAACAGATTCGGTTCAATCTGTTTCCATATCTTCAAAGGGGACGATTATACCCTTGCTCTCCCTATAAATAACCCGCCAGGGGTACAATGAGGGAGGATGGATCAATCGAAGGACCAGAGGAGAAGAGGCATCGGATTGCAGAGGAAGGAGCCATCAATTGCCTTCTGATCGCAAGAATCGATCAATTAGCTTCTTCGACTGAGGCTTCTTCATAACGCACCGTGCGTTCTCGAATTCAGAGACCTTTTAGAGAATTGCTTTCTCTATCCAGGGTGTTGATACCCTAACATCGTCCTTCTTCTCAAGGAATCTCCGGAACCAGGCGAGAAGGAATTCCTTATCGAAGGCGATTTTGAGAAGCAGCAAGAGGGTTCTACCAATCCTCTATTCTCTGATTCCCCGAACCAGGCGAGAAGGGAATCTCATCGCTCGCATCGTCAAAGGGACAAAGTGGTCGCGCGCTGACCAGACTCCTATCGGCACATTTTCCCAGAATCTCTGAGGAGATCTACTTGTAATCTTTTTAAGAATACTTGTAATTTAGCTCCTCAAACTTTTATTTGTAAGTTTTCCCCTTTGCAAACATAATGGAAAACAAGATGGCGACTCCGCTGGGGATTGTATTCTCCTCTGCTGAGAATCAAGTGTCGCAATGCGGCGAACAGACCTTCGGGTCTATCTCTGAATTTAGAAAAGCCGGTGCAGCCAGATCTTCTCTGGCTAAATCTTCAAGCAAAGTCTCTGCGGAGACGGAAAAAGTTCTCTGCAAACCTGCCGCAGTTCTCTGGCGCAACAAGGAAACATGCCCGCAGCCCAGATCCTGCACTTTTGAGAACCTGGTTATCCAGATCGATCAAAGAAGATTTGAAGAAGTCCTCTCTGGGGGTGGCTTGATGCTTCGAGCGCGGAAGCACAAGAAGGTCTTTATGGCCAAGTTTCAAATCAGAAACCAGAGGCAGAATCCTGCCAGCACCCCACAGCCCCGCTTGTGGCTATTCAGGTTCCTTGCGAACCTACGCATCCTCTGTCAAAGCGGGTATGGAAGCCTAAACAGAAGTCCTCTGCTGAAGCTTCAGGCGTAGCCTCGCCAAAGCCGCGCCCCTCTTATGAAGAAAAAGGCAAGATGCCCGCCTGTACCAACAATGCTGCCAACCATAAAGTCAAGACGGCAATCATACCGTCTCCTAGTGCAGCAATGCCTACCGCTAGCCTTGTCCTCACAAGCAAGGCTATTGTACCTCGGCGTACTCATCGGGTTTACAGCCGCGAGGCTAGAACCAAAGCACTATTCGGTGCTAATCCTTTCCGCAGGACTAAGGGGAACGATGCGTTGTCCCATATACCAGATTGTTCAGGCCCCTACGGGGCCGACCTGCGAGAATTCTTGGCGGACAAGCGGAGATTGAAGCATTTCCAGACTACTTCCTCCTGTTGTCGACGAAGTGGATGCCAGTTGGTGATGGTCCATTCTATGCAGTGTCGGTTACGACCAACCCTTGCCACCTCTCCATATCGGCGATCAGTCTTTGATCGACTGTCTGCGCGCATCCCAATGAAGCATCTCAGAAGGAGTGGCTCGCCAGATCCAGCCTCTGCATCCGTCAACATGACCGGAAGGGGGCGAGAGCCGCGCAGAGGAGGTCATACATCCGAAGATACCCCTTTCGGCTCCCCAGATCCAGATTATTGCCCAGGCTTAGGTGAAGTCTTGGTGCGCGAAGAAGGTGTTTTCCGAAACACCAGATCCAGGGTAGCGATACCCTATAATTATGAACAGCCTTCTTCCTCAAAGGTCCTGATCCCGCCACAGTCCGGACGATCACCCCAATCGTCTGACGGAGAAGATGAAGACAGCGGGTATGCCTCTTCAGCAACAGTCAGTTCTGTGCAAACCGACAAAGCATCGGTTAATATGGCCGATAACGCCAATGACGCCCTTCGTCGGCGTTTGGAGGCTCAGGAGCAAACCTCTAGAACTCAGCAAGAGGCCCTGGACAATATCCAGCAGATGTTAGCTCAGCTCCTCAGCAACCGGAATGATGATACCGGAAGTAATCATGACGAGGAGGGGGATCTCAGCAATGATCCGCCCAAGATGGAGAGATCCAAGGGAGGCTCTTCCCTGGATGCCGAAGTCCTTAAAGGCCTTCAAGCTCAAATTTCATCCCTGGCGCAAAAGGATGAATTGAAGAAAGTGGGGGTAGTCCGTCCCTACCCACTGGAATGGGATTCAGTGCCATATCCGCCAAAGTTCAAACCACCAACGTTGCACACGTATGATGGTAAGAGCTCGCCCAATCAGCACATCTACTATTTCCGGTCTCAGACCGGTAATGTTCTAAACAACGACGCCATCATGGCTAGGTTGTTCATCGGCACCTTGAAAGGGGTGGCGTTTGACTGGTTTCGCAGTCTTCCCCCGGGCTCTATCAATTCCTGGATCGACCTGGAAACCCGGTTCCTCTCTCGCTTCTATGAGGACGATACCGAAGTGACCATGGATAAGCTCCTTTCCACTGTGCAGAGGAAAGGCGAATCTGTCCGTGAATACATTGAGCGGTTCAGAAATCTATCTCTGATGTGCTCAGCAGGGATGCCTTTACCCATGCTTTTACAAACATGCAGACACAACTTCTTGGATCAAGTAGAAGTTCGCATGGGGGCTGTCAAGGCCCATACTTGGAAGGAATTGGTCGAACAAGCCGAGATAGCCGAGAAATCGGCTAAGAAGTTCGAGCCATCCGCCCCTAGGAGCAAATGGGGCACGAACAACAAAGGGCGTAGCGATCTCCCGCAGTCTTCCCAAGCTAAAGGGAAGGAAATTATGTCCGTCGAGCTGACCGGGGACACACAGCCAAAGGCCAAGAAGAGCGGCGTCAACAGCCAAGAGCCCAAGTTTCCTCCGAAGCAGTACTCCTTCAGAGATGACCAGGTGGTCACAATATTCCATCTGCTCCATAAAGGGAATAAGATGAAGCTGCCAGATGCTCGGCGTCCTAATGAGGTAGGGCGCACAAATGACCCTAAATACTGCCTCTACCACAGGATGATCCACCATCCTACCGACAAGTGCTATGTTCTTAAGGATAGAATTCAAGCCTTGGTCGACGCCGGAGTCCTCACACTGAAGACGGAACAGAAGAAAGTCACTGCCAATATGGTGACTCTTGAGTTCGGCACTGCCCAGAAGGTCATGGTTCCTGGCGAGACCTACTCAGCCCCGGCGCCACGGTTGGAAATCAAGCATCCTCCAGCCACGACTCAAAACAATAAGGGTCTCGTCCCTTTGACATTGGAGACAGGGGAAGTTATGTGGATACACCCCGACCTCATCCAAGACGTACAGCAGACGTCGAAGGACTCCAGCAGAAAGGGCAAATCCTGCAATGTCATCTCTGTCCTACCAGACGATGGTAATCTTACTTCGGCTTCCCTCAGCGATTCTGAAGAAGAAAAGCATGCCTGTGCGGCGCAGGCAGATGCGCCTCAACAGACGGGCACCCGGTCTGGAAAGTCATACCTAAGGCAATATGACAAGCCTACTGACGAGATACAGCAGCTAACGACATCAGTACCAATGCCGACATCCACTCCAATTCCAGCCAAAGGGAAGGAGAAGCCTAAGGAGGTGCGATTCGACCATGTGTTGAAGAAACCGCCAGGCCAAGGGTTAGCCACGCCCTTTCGCTTTGATATATTGGCCCACTTAGCCAATATCCCGGCTCGTATCACAATACACGAGCTTCTTCGTCTCTCTAAAGAGACGAGAGAGGCGCTCAGAGATGCGCTAGCCAACTCAGAGTCCTTTCTGACATGCATGCCTGAGATCCCTGGTGATGAGATGCAGCCTTCCTGCTCAGAGTGCCATCACGCACAGTCAAAGGTACCTGCCATTACCTTCACGGCGGAAGATATGCTTCTCAAAGACAACAAGCATGATCGACCCCTGTACTATACCGGATATATCGGTTCAACCTGCATTGAAAGAGTACAAGTCGATCCGGGGTCTGCTCTCAGCATCATCCCCAAAAGGCTCCTCTACTTCCTCGGCATACCGCTGTACAGGTTGTCTGCAACCACCACTACAATATATGGTTTCAACGCCGGGAGCAGCCATCCGCTTGGAAAGATTCGGCTCCGCTGCAGAATCGGAAGCCTGAAGTCAGAGGTGACGTGCTATGTCATTGATGCTGACACATCATACAACCTGCTACTAGGACGACCTTGGATCCATGCCAACTGGATCGTTCCGTCCACTCTCCATCAGTGCTTCAAGTATGTTGAGGATGATGCGACAGTACGAACTGTCTTCGCTGAAAAGCAACCCTTTAAGGGGGTGGAAAAACTTCACTGATGCCCTCCTATATCAAGAGGCTAGTGGAACGCCGGGAGAACCATTGCCAGACGATGATGAAAGTGGCAATGAGGCAGATTCGGAATCTGAAACAGGCACGCCGGCCATTCCGATTGGCGAGCCAATTGTAGCATGCTTTAATGATCCCCGATGTGAGATCCCTTCTTATGAGGAAGGTGAATGGATAATTAATGATAATATTTCTTTTGATTATCCTGCGAGCATCGAGTCGATTAAATCCATTATGGATGACCCTCTTCGCATGCCCGTACATGAGCCAAGTTCGGCCACTACATCTGTGGAGGTTATAGAAGGGGCCACGCTGGTAGTCCCTCCGTCCAAGCAAGGTCAGTCGCCAATAATCTTCGGCAGAGCCCGGCCAGGGGGATTCTCAACTGCAGACTCAAGCTCGGATTCAGAAGTTCCACAGTTCTGCCATTACGCGCCATCAGCGCGCCATATTATGAAAAAGATGGGCTACAACCTGAAGCAGGAGCGGGCCTAAACTTCGGAAAAGGAAGACGCGGCTTGATGCGTAACTCCGTCCCAAGAGGAAAACCTGCAAATTACTATGATAGTACACGCAGGGGGTTAGGGTATGTTACACCCACGTCATCAACAACAGTTCAGGTCAAAGGCGACGGATCGATCCCATCACAGTCGACCTCATCCTCCGAATGGGACTCTGATGTCAGCATAGGAGGAATATTCGAAAGCCTCATGACTTCAAGCAGTCAGTTGGAACCCGCAGAGGTTGCCAATGAGGAATCATGGGCCCAGCAATTGAGCTTTCAATGGGAAAAGCGGTTTGAGCTACGCGAGCCACCTACCGAAGACAAGGTGATCCAAGTCAACTTAGGCAGTCAAGATCACCCTAAGCCTATTTTCATAAGTGAAAGCTTATCACTTATCGAAAAGGAAGAATTGATAATGCTCGTAAAAGAGTATATAGATGTCTTCGCCTGGAGCTATGAAGACATGCCTGGACTTGATCCACAGGTCGCTATGCACCGTCTAAACATCAAGCCCGACGTTAAGCCAGTCAAGCAGCAACAACGTCGGTTCCGCCCAAACATCATGGAGGCTATTGAAGCCGAAGTTCATAAGCTCATTGCTTGTGGCTTCATCCGGGAGGAACAACATCCAGATTGGGTGGCTAACATAGTCCCCGTCCTCAAGAAAAATGGGAAAATACGAATCTGCATCGACTACCGTGATCTCAATACGGCCTGTCCCAAAGATGAATTCCCACTGCCGATCACCGATGTCATGATCGACAACACATGCGGGTTCGAGAGGATGTCTTTCATGGACGGCTTCTCAGGGTACAACCAGATCAAGATGTATCCCGATGACGAGAAGCATACTTCTTTCCGAACGCCACTGGGGGTATATTGCTACACTGTAATGCCCTTCGGACTGAAGAACGCCGGAGCAACCTACCAACGGGCGATGAGCATGATCTTCCGCGACCATCTCCGAAAGACGGTGGAGTGCTATGTTGACGACATTGCCGTCAAAAGCCGCAGCAAAAATGAACATCTTCGCGATCTGAGAACGATGTTCGACATAATGCGGGCTCATCAGCTGAAAATGAACCCGACAAAATCCTTCTTGGAGTGTCTAGTGGCAAATTCCTTGGGTTCATTGTCACATCAAAAGGGATCCATCTGGACCCAGACAAAGTCAAAGCCATCCAGGACATGCATCCACCAAGGAACCTCAAAGAGCTCCGAGGCTTGCAAGGCAGATTAGCCTACATCAGAAGATTCATAGCAAATCTTTCGGGCCGCTGCCAACCGTTCACCCGTCTCATGAAGAGGGTACTGCCTTCATATGGGATCGAGCTTGTCAAGAAGCTTATGAAGATATTAAGAGGTATCTCACAAAACCTCCGGTCTTAGTGGCCCCTACATCAGGGAAAACATTCTTGCTTTATGTAAAAGCTCTGGATTATTCCCTCGGCGCCCTCCTCGCTCAGAAGGATGACAATGGCCATGAGCAGGCCATTTATTATCTGAGCAGGACTCTCATAGGAGCGGAATCTCGCTACAATCCTATTGAGAAAGAGTGTTTAGCTCTCGTCTTCGCTGTCCAGAAGACACGACATTATTTGGTTGGCCAAACCATACATGTCATCTCCAGAGTGAACCCTTTACGACTTCTCATGACGAAGCCAGGGTCGCTGAATTCAAGATTGGCTAAATGGGCACTTCTGTTGTCTCAATACGACATGACCTTTACTCCTCAGAAGGCAGTTAAAGGTCAAGCCCTTGCAGAGTTCTTGGCTGCGCATCCAGTCCCGGAACATTCAAAGCTTCACGAAGACATCCCTGATAAAGTCTTCGAGTCTAATTCAACCTCAGTAGAGGAAGTGTGGCAGATGTTCTTTGATGGAGCATCGCGGATGGGCCCCAAAGGAAAGATTATTGCCGGAGTGGGGGTTGTGTTTATCTCCCCACAGGATCATATCCTTCCCAGAGCATTCTCCTTGACAGAATCATGCTCTAATAATGTAGCGGAATACAATGCTCTGCTCATTGGCCTCCAGCTCGCCCATGGAATGGGGGTACGCTACCTTGAAGCTTATGGCGATTCAAAGCTGATCATAAATCAGGTTAAAGGCGAATACGAGGTCCGTCATGAAGACTTGGTGCCTTATTATCATACAGCCATCGAATTGGCTAGCTTATTTGAAGGCTTCTACATTGGGCATGTGTCCCGATCTCAAAATACCAAGGCGGATGCTCTCGCTGCATTAGCGACAACGCTAGCCTTACCGGCCGACACCGAGTATCACCTCACAGTCGCAACCCGACATCTTGTATGCTCCAAGCACATACTAAGGATCCAAGAAGTCTATAATGTCTCCATGGATCTTGAGCCGAGGGATTGGCGCTTCCCTCTCATTGACTATGCTCTACACGGTCTGCTTCCAGACGATCCCAAAGAAGCAGCGTCCATCAGACGAAGGTCGCTCCGTTTCTACTATGATCCCACTTTGAAGACACTCTACCGTCGTTCATATGACGGTGTTCTCCTCCGTTGTCTCTCTCATTCAGAGGCACAGGAAGTGCTTAAAGAAGCACATGATGGCATTTGCGGAGCTCACCAGCCGGGTCCGAAGCTTAAAGACAGGCTGCACAGACTTGGGTACTACTGGCCGACCATGATGACCGATGCCACCCAGTATGCACGAAGGTGTAAGGCGTGCCAGGTCCATGCAGACTTCATACACCAACCTTCGGAGTTGCTCCACCCTACTGTTGCTTCATGGCCATTTGAAGCATGGGGAATCGATGTCGTAGGGCCAATTAGCCCCTCTTCGGCAAGAGGTCACCGGTTTATCCTGGCAATAACCGATTACTTCTCAAAATGGGCAGAGGCCACACCGTTGGCCGAAGTTAAAACCTCCAATCTGGTTAGCTTCATCAAACACCATGTCATCCATCGATTTGGTGTCCCCAGGCGGATCATCCATGACAATGGTCCTCAATTCATAAGCCAAGGATTCTATCGGTTCTGCGATAAATACCGAATTCAGAATATGGCTTCAACAGCTTACAATCCTGCTGCCAACGGTTTAGCAGAAGCATTTAACAAGACAATCATCAAGCTGCTCAAGAAGTTTGTCTCCTCGAACAAGCGAGATTGGGACGAAAAGCTCGGTGAATGCCTTTGGGCCTACCGGACTACGGTTCGGACACCGACAGGCAATACGCCTTTCTCCCTGGTATATGGGTGCGAAGCGGTCATCCCATTGGAAATCCAGGTGCCATCATTGCGGGTAGCCTTGACTACTAAGATGACATCAGAAGACAATGATCGCCTGCGTCTTCAAGAGCTCGAAGCCCTGGACGAGAAGCGGCTGCAAGCTCAACAACACATCGAGCTATATCAGGCTCGGATGTCAAAAGCCTTCAATAAGAAGGTCAAACAGAGAGTCTTCCAGAAAGGAGACTTAGTCTTAGCCGTCAGACGACCGATGATTATGACGCACAAGACCAAAGGCAAATTTCAGCCTAAATGGGAAGGACCGTTTGTGATAGAGACAGTCTATTCAAACGGAGCATACCGCCTTACAACTGCAGATGGCGACCTCCTCATGATGCCGATCAATGGCAAATTCTTAAAAGAGTATTATCCTTAATCAAGGATCTTGCTCTCGATCAGGTTAACATTACACCTCTGATCGAGATCCGCGCGTCCGGAATGCGCACAAAGAGAGCCTTTCTCTTTCTCCAAACATATCAAACCTATTGATAGCTGGGGGTTTGCTCAAAATCCCGAGGGACCTGTTCCCACTTGATTCCCTCTCCAGAATCACTTACCAATTCTCATCCATAGAATGGTAGGACCACATATATTCCGCTGTTACGTTAACATTAAACCTATGGCAGCAATCCCCTCGTTTCTCTCCGAGAAAATGAGACCTCCAAAATCACCTACCAATTCTCATCCATAGAATGGTAGGACCACATATATTCCGCTGTTACGTTAACACTAAACCTATGACAGCGATTCCCTCGTTTCTCCCCGTGAAAACGAGACTATTCCCAAACTCCATTGCTATTGAGCTTAGTGGCGTCTCAATTGGTTATGTCATTGCGACCTCTGAACCAGTAGACAACTAAGTCTCAATCCCGAGCCCTGTTGACATTTACAAAAGACAGGTCTCGATACTCGTTGACATTTACAAAAGACGAGTATCACCTATCGATCGAAGCTTGGTGGCTTCTCAACCAGTTATGTCATTGCGACCTCTGAACTGGCAGATAGCCAAGTTTCATCTATCATTGAACTTAGTGGTGTCTCAATTGGTTACGTCATTGCGACCTCTGAACCAGCAGACAGCTAAGTCTCAATCCCGAGCCCTGTTGACATTTACAAAAGACAGGTCTCGATACTCGTTGACATTTACAAAAGACGAGTATCACCTATCGATCGAAGCTTGGTGGCTTCTCAACCAGTTATGTCATTGCGACCTCTGAACTGGCAGATAGCCAAGTTTCATCTATCATTGAACTTAGTGGTGTCTCAATTGGTTACGTCATTGCGACCTCTGAACCAGTAGACAACTAAGTCTCAATCCCGAGCCCTGTTGACATTTACAAAAGACAGGTCTCGATACTCGTTGACATTTACAAAAGACGAGTATCACCTATTGATTGAGCTTGGTGGCTTCTCAACCAGTTACGTCATTGCGACCTCTGAACTGGCAGATAGCCAAGCCTCATCTACCATTGAGCTTAGCGGCGTCCCAATTGGTTATGTCATTGCGACCTCTGAACCAGCTGACAGCTAAGTCTCAATCTCGATGCTTGCTGACATTTACAAAAGGCAAGTATCTCCCTTTTTAGCCCCGCAAAGGGCTGACTTCGAGACTGACAACATCTCAATTGGTTATGTCATTGCGACCTCTGAACCAACAGACAGCCATGCCTCATTATCCAAACAAACAACAGACGACAAAAGAAAATCTTTCTATTAATTCAGAAGGATGGGATACATGGAGGAGCCTATAGGCGTACATGATAAGATCGGATCCGATCTCCGAGCGAAGCTAGCCGCGTCCTCCTGTCATCTTCAGCCTGGGCCAGCGCCTGTGATCTTAGCTCCGCCTCATCAAAGTCCACTGCCTGAGCCAGACGAGCCTCGGTCTCCGCCAAAGTCGCCCTCTGTGATGACTTCTGCTCCGCCAGCTCCTCACTTCGAGCCCTGAGCTGCTTAAGCCGCGCAGACTCTTCATGACGCATCTGCGTAGCTTTGGACAAGAGGAGATTTGCCTTTCGGATCATCTCTTCAGCCCTCTTGATCTTATCTTCAGCGTCAAGAAGAGCACTGTTGGAAGCATCAATTGCACTCCCAACCTCTGCTTCCTCTGCCTCCAAGGACCTCAAGTCAGAGGAGATAGCCTCAACAGCCTCTTGAGCAGCGAGCTGAGCCTCGCGCTTCTGGGCGACAAGACGTGCGAGCCGTTCATCAGCCAAAGACGCTGCATCGGATCGATGGAAATGGCGCCATTCCCCCACGTCCTTCTCAAGGTCATCCACCAAGAGCTCCAGAGCAGTAGCTTGATGGTACCCCTCAAAGTCCCGGATACACTCAATGCCACGGGAGAGAACCATCTTCAGCTTCGAAAATGGCACAGGCGAGCCCTTCAAGACTAGACCGATAGTCTGCTCCAAACTATTATAGAAGCTGTCAACCAGATTACCGATGAAGTCATTCTCAGCTTCATCAACCCTTGAGACAACCTCGGAGCAATCTACCAACCTAGTCGACACCGCCGCAGAAGAAGAAGCGGGAACATCGACTGCAGCAGGGAAGCCAAAGGAGACCTCGGCGGAGTGCTCAGCGACACCAGCACGCCAGCCACCGCGGAGGTAGGACTGGCCACCGCCTCCTGAGCAGCAGGCTCAACTACCAGCGTCGGGGAGGTAGGGCTCACAATCACCCTCAGTGCCATGTTTGGCAAAACAGTCTGCACCTCACTCGTTGATGTGACCGGGAGTGAGGGTACCTCCGGGACTGCCGCCTCTTCAACCTCAGCGCCTTCCGCTGATTTGGGCTGATAAAAAGGCAGGTCGCCATACAGCGCGTCTAACACAGCTGCGTCTGCCCCGGTCGAAGCGCTCATATCGCCCTTTGACCCTTCAGGAAAACCCTCCGCTTCTTTCGAAGCTGATGCACCTTGGGGACGAATGCCTGCAACAAAACCAAGGTCAAAAAGGAGACGCAACAAACAGGCGAGGACCAAGAGACCTTAGTCTTACCGAAGGCCGATGTCACATCGTCAGCCGCATCAGAATCCAAGGGTCCCATCGGAAAGTTCTTACCCGACTCAACGCGGATAGCCGGGCCACTCGCCGATTCCTCCGCAGACCACCCGGCAGAGCTGGATGCCATAGGACTTCCTTTAGAAGTCCCAGCGCCCGAAGGGCCAATATCGGCCGCATCACCTCCGGACTCCTCCGAGCGAGCAAAGGAACCCGCTGCACTCCCATAAGTGAACAGGGGATCGTAGTGCTCCCCTTGCTCTCCAACTGCCTCAGCTCCTGCAACAAAAAGCAAATGATGAGTCATGTAAAGCGCGCTGAAGGCATATTAGATGGGTCCAATCTTACCAGTAGTCGGTTCATCAACCAACGGCTCAGCCACTGATGGAGCAGCAGAAGGAGGCGCAGCAGAGGGCTCACCCTCCACCACAATGGTAGGAGTTTGGCGACGGGGCTTCTTCGCCGACGACTTCCTACGGGATCCACTCCCACGCTTCCTTTTGAAGTGGACCTCAGAGTCCTCTTCCTCCACTTCTTCCACATGCTGTGGGAGAGCTGCCCCCACTACACCAGAGCCGGCTTCACGAGCACCAGCTTCGGGGGCATCGGGCCTTGTCTCTGCCTCGAAGCACGGGCTCTCTGCATCAGAAGCCTCGCTATCATCCACAGCGATGAACTCCTCTATGCCAGGAACACGGACTCGTTTGCCCTCCATCTTATCAGAAGCCTTCTGCCTCAGCCGATGGGAAATCAACTTCACACCTGAACTATTGACTTTGAATCCAGGAGGCGTGGAGTTCGAAGCTGCATACCATTGGCAGAAACACAGGGTCGTCCATAGGCCGGGATCCCTTGACGGCGTGCGTAGCCACGCTCCAGTGTCATCCGCGGTAAAGAACCGCCAAGCACGAGCCCCATCAATGAGGCTCCCCATGAAAGCCAGGTCCGGATTCGGGTTGCCCACATACAACTGGTCATACCCAAATTGGCGGGCGAACCGGCTCGGGATGTAGGGCTCCATGTAGCAGGTATCCCCACTCCGGTACAGCAAATGCGAGGGCCGGATACAGACCAGCCACTCGAAAACACCCCGACTCATGGGGGACCGACCTGATTCCACATCATGGAATTCCTCGTTGTATCCTGCACTCCGCAGGCGAGGAAAGCAACGGAACAGGCTATAAGCGTCATAGCGACGCACTAACTTACGGGCCTCGGCCACATAAGTTTTCTGCCACAGACAGCCTTCAAAACGACGGAGAAGCGCCGTTTGAACACCCTGAGGTGGATCTTCCCCAGCTCCAATCAAACCGGGGCAGTGTAAGGCGAACCACGCCATCAAGTAGGTGTACGGTAAACCTACCCTAGGATTGGGCCCGTCACAAGGCAGGACGGCACCCTTCCCCGCCTTGACGCCATCGGCCTGCAGAAAGCCTCCGTCAGTATACGAAGGCCCCTCTGAATACAACACACCATGGCCGGGAGGAGACCCAGACGGTGGCCATGGACCAAGCGGACGGCAGGCAGCAGCACATTTGGGTGAACAATGTCACCCGAAGAAGAAGGTACGACACACTTCTTTAACCAGATGGTTAAGAAGCCAGCCAGCAACGCCTTGCGAGACATAGGCCGACGGGCCTGATGGTGAAAGCTCCGAAGAACATCACCCTTCTCGAAAGGACCATCATCTTCGGTCACGACGATGTCCTTTTCAGCGCGCACCTCCATCCTCGCCAAGATGTCTTCTTCAGCAACTCCGCAATGAGCTGCCTCGGGCACACTAGTCATGTCCGGAACAAGTAGCTCCCCCAGCTCTTCAAGCTCTTCGAGCTGCCCTTACCACCAGTGTGGATACTGGAACAAATGTGCAGGTGGCACATCAATTCCCGATATGTCTCAAGCAGGCAGGCTCTTGCTTCTCCAAGAGAGCCAACTCCGTGTCGCACGGAAAATATTCTTCATATGGAAGAGACCCGAAGGGCAAAGCTGAGATCTCTTGCATCTCATGCAGGGCCATGCCCAACTCACCAACTGGGGTGAAGAAAGTCCCCGAGGCCGGGCAGTACAACTCTAGGATGGCGTAGAAGCACGCCACCTTCATCTCAATGCCGTAGCAGGTCGCCCTGACGGCCTCATAGAGGTTCAACCTCTCTAATTCCCCCTCAAAATGATTGAGGATATAATTGGTCAACTCCACCCACCATGACCTAGGAGGGTGGACCCAACCAGGAGCCCTGAAGTCCGTGGCGGGATAGTTCCCGTCAACTTCGCAGAACTGAGTGCCAAAGGTCGGCGCCGCAGCTGGATTCTCTCCTACTGGAAGGTCCCTCGCCACCTTCCCAGGGTATAGCCCTATTATGCTACGAGGATAGCCCGCCCCTGAATAGCCGGACTTATACGACAGTCTCCCGACATGGACGGACTCAGCATTTAGGCTCACGCCCCACGCCATCTTCCGAGCCTGAGTCACGCTCGCGAAGGAAGGCAAAGCGAAATGCCGCTTA
Organism: Agave tequilana; assembly: GCA_038442645.1. Classification (NCBI taxonomy): domain Eukaryota; kingdom Viridiplantae; phylum Streptophyta; class Magnoliopsida; order Asparagales; family Asparagaceae; genus Agave; species Agave tequilana. Next base: position 25,022 of record JAVJIF010024514.1, read on the forward strand.
GTAGATGGGAGATAGAATCTCTCGCCATCCAACTGGAAGACCCACTGGCCTTCGCCGGCTTGCAGCTGGCGATCGGGATCAGGTGCAGCATCCCCGAACATGAAGTCAGGCTTTTTGTAAGCCTGACGGTCGATATCTTCAAACGGAGCCGTAGTCAAAATGCTCCGCATGGCCTGCGGGCCACCGCTCTGAATGAGCGTATCCCGTACAAGGGGGCTCGGCTCACTGAACAAGGAAGCCTGCCCAAGGAACTGCAAGCTGAGGCTTCCTGTTCGACTGGTTACGCCAAATAGACTGTTCTGGAGGCCGGAGGCGTAATGAACTGCAAAAACAAAAAAGAAAATGAACTATGATTAGTTCACCAATCAAATCGACGCGAAGACACAAAAATTCGCTAAGGCATAGCCTCGCCCAGTAAGCAGGGACAGTGGGGATAATAGCTTTGATAAAAAGCTTCGCTTCACAGGTAAGACTGCATCTTTGCAGGAAGTGGCATAGCCCTAAGGGCTGACGTCATCAAAAGGACGTTATGGTTAACAGTCACCCTTCGTGGCCATGACTGAAGGCACACGACCCATATCCTGTTCCTCAACAGGATGAAGATTGCCCAAGCAATGGCTTCTTATGGAAGCCCAAGAGAAGAACTGTTCAGTTCTTACTTCCCTGGTGCAAGCAAAATAGGGAAGTTAAGGGAAACGAGTTCCCTGATAAGGACAGATCATATTCGATCGTCCTAATGGCCAAGCACCGACTCCAAAAAGAGAAGACCATCATCCCTAATCTGGGAAAGGAGTCTCTTACCAGTGATTGGTCGTTCAATGACCGGAGGAGGAGGGCCCTCCACTGCAGAAGTCGCTACTTCCTTACCCGCTCGTCTCTTGGGCGCCATTGAAGAACTGCAAGAGTTCTCGAAGTACTCTGAAGCAAAGGAGGAAGAAGGAGAGGAAAAGACAGAAATTTCTCTGAAAAAAGGAGATCTCTCCCATGATCAGCCCGATCAGGCTTTTATAGGCCAGTCAGCGCCTAAATCAAGGCCTCAAAAAAGGGCACATGCCGCCGTTTCGAATTAATTCGAAACAGTGCCCGAAGCGCCTGAGGCGCTTTTCCCAAAGTGCGACGGTTCAACCCCACTAAAGGGTTAACTCCGCGCAGGAGCAAAGTGCGGGCTTCGCACAAACCTTCAAAGACTTCGCCAGGAAGTCTACCTTAGCCCGCCAAAGAGGCTGTTATTTGCGGGACATGCCAGTCTTACAAAGATCATTCGAAGGAAGGACAATGTCCTTAATTCTGCATACAGTTCAGCCCAGCAATGGCCAAACTCTCAAAAGCAAGCAAAAAATCAAATGATCAGACAAAGAACTTTCATTGATTTAAAAGCAAGGGTACATTGATATTACATCAAAGTTGTGTTTCATACAACACACATAGTTGCCTAGCAAGGCCATTTGCATAAAAGGCATACAAGCGGTTTTATCTGCTTCCAGACCAGATCAACTGGACACGAAAGGCCTTCCTCCTGCACAAGGCTTAACCAGTTCTGCCACCGGGACACGGTCATTTTTCTCCACAAAATGGCGGATCTTACCAGGCCATTTTTGTTGAAGCCTGGCAATAAAACTTATCGCCGCCAACACGTCAGATCCCATATAATGGGAACTAGTTTTGATGACGCGGATCTGACGCGTGCGTGAGGCCCACTCCCCTGAAATGGATCGTCCCCGACGAAGGCCACCAAAGTTGAAAGTCGGCAACCAGCCTCACCTCAGATCGAATCATCTCGGATAAGAGGCTGCCAACAGCCTCTGGGACGCGCACCCGCTGCCCCGAATTGTTCCTCCTGCTTAAAAGTAAAGCTTCAACCGGGGAAGCATAAGGCAATTTATGGCTTCTTCCATCAAGTCACCAGACTGACAAGCATAGCTCGCTGCAAGGCAAATTGAAGCAAGTTAGCAGTTAAGCACAGAAAGAGCTGCAAAAACATTAAGTCAGATTCTTCAGCGGCAAAGCAATCCGACTTAAGCAGAGGATAAGCTCCACCTGCACAGCAACCATGGGATGGCTCAGCAAACGCCAAGTCCTAGCCTCGCCTATACGGCAAAGTCAGAACAGTCTCAACCTCACCAATATGGCAAGACTGGCTCAACTATTGAAGAAGCCAAGTCCCAAGTCCTGCCTGCGCAGCGGACTTAACATACAGTGATCTTTCTCTGATCAAATCAAGATGATAGCTTCACAGAAAGCTATGATGAGATCCTTCTCTGCAGCAGCCAATTGCAAGATGATGAACAAGGGAAGCTAATCCTTGAAGCGAGCTGCCAAAGCTAAATTAAGGGAGATGAATTCCCTAAAAACAGTGAAGTCTTTGAATGATCAAGACTTACTGGTCCTTGGCGGTTAGACAACCAGAGTGGGCTTTCCCACTAATTCAGAGATCTGAGTATCTCTCACAACCAAGAGAAGAGAAGAAAGGCAAGGCATTTCTCTTCAGAGGACCTCAAGTGTCCTATTTATAGGCCCCATGGCCTGAGCGCAACCACCTCAAGCGTGGAAGCACGAGCACATTCAAGGCATTTACTGCGCCTTGATAACAGGGACGGTTTCCATTGGAACCGTACAAGGGAAGAAAACGTCTCCCTCATAAAAGGCATTTATGGCGCTTGAATAAAGGGAATATCCTCCCTTGGAAACGTGCAAATCGGAGAACATCTCTCTCGATTGGCGCAAAAGAAGGAATGATCCTCCTCGTAACCGCCCCACGGCAGTTGGCTTTGAAAAGGCAACAGGAGTTCCAAAGCGAACTTATTTCTTGGAAGCCCAGATGCGGAGCTACCCCGACGCGAAGCTACTCGCGAACCAGTGCAATTCTTCGGCAAATTCACCCCAAAGCAGGATTGAAAGCGAAGCTGAACTCAACCATCATGGCGACGTTCATACTCCACACCACCATCACAGCAGTTCAAAGTGTTTCGAAGTCTGGGCTATTGCAGACTTTCGAAAACTTTGAAGGGGGTCTTGTTGACACTTAAAAAAGACAAGATTCTCATTGGTCCGAACGATGTCTAAACTTGTTGACATTTACAAAAGACAAGGGACAGACAAGCTGAAGACCAGTTTTTCACCCAACTCCAAGGGACAAGGAAGCGGTTTGGACTCCACTGATCCAGCAAGCAGAACAGTGAACCCGGATTGTTTCTAACAGACCTCAGCAGGTCTAAAATGCTAGCATTTAGCATTACATTAGCCCAAGGAGATAGCCTCGCTTGAGAGGCTAACATCATCCAGAGCACCGCCAGGAAGCTAACTGATAGCTTCGCCGAAAACCCTCTTTTCGGACTTCGCCGAAGACCCTCTTTCGGACTTCGCCAGGAATTGCCTCTAGCTCCGCTATGAGCCTCAAAGCGGGCAGCTCCGCCATCAGCTGCTATGGTCAACCTTTGACTAATCAAATCTCCTGATAAGATCGGATTCAAAACAAATCAAATCCAATCAGGATTCAAATATGGCAGGTGATTGCCACAATCTCTTGACTCTCTTGAAACGAGTAAGAGGATCAAGGAGGATCTCCCAATAATATGGAAAGGATCAAAATAGATCAACCGACTTGCCATTTTCTAGCTCCACGGAAGCTATTCTAGCCTCGCAGCAAGGCTACTTTCCAGATTCAAACAGATTCGGTTCAATCTGTTTCCATATCTTCAAAGGGGACGATTATACCCTTGCTCTCCCTATAAATAACCCGCCAGGGGTACAATGAGGGAGGATGGATCAATCGAAGGACCAGAGGAGAAGAGGCATCGGATTGCAGAGGAAGGAGCCATCAATTGCCTTCTGATCGCAAGAATCGATCAATTAGCTTCTTCGACTGAGGCTTCTTCATAACGCACCGTGCGTTCTCGAATTCAGAGACCTTTTAGAGAATTGCTTTCTCTATCCAGGGTGTTGATACCCTAACATCGTCCTTCTTCTCAAGGAATCTCCGGAACCAGGCGAGAAGGAATTCCTTATCGAAGGCGATTTTGAGAAGCAGCAAGAGGGTTCTACCAATCCTCTATTCTCTGATTCCCCGAACCAGGCGAGAAGGGAATCTCATCGCTCGCATCGTCAAAGGGACAAAGTGGTCGCGCGCTGACCAGACTCCTATCGGCACATTTTCCCAGAATCTCTGAGGAGATCTACTTGTAATCTTTTTAAGAATACTTGTAATTTAGCTCCTCAAACTTTTATTTGTAAGTTTTCCCCTTTGCAAACATAATGGAAAACAGTTGGCAGCTACCGATCGACCGCCCCGGTCGACCCAAACAAACAGAGAGCTCTGCTCTCTGACCGGTCGACCCGGACGGTCAACCGTCCAAAGTCTGCCAAACGTGCACAATTCTGTGCACGTCGGTCGACCGACCCGGTCGACCGACTTCAACCAAGTCGACTTGGTCAGAAGACTAGTCGACTGGTGAAGCCTGGAACAGAAAAACTGAGTTAAAAACATGTTTAAAAATTCTTTTATCTTTTCTAAAAATCACCAAAAATAGTTTTATCATTTTGCATTGATATATAAACATGTGGTAAAAAGTTTAGCTTAAATATCAATCGAAATGAACTATTTTTGTGTCTATATCATTTTTACCAAAAACCAAAAACTGTATTTTCTAAAACTTGGATTTTGAATAGAAAATACGTTTGTCCAAAACTCTTCCAAATACAAAAACATGATATTAAAAACATTTAGGCATGATGTATATGGATATAATCCTATATACATGAAATATATATATATATATATATCCATGTTTTTGTCATTAATTCCAAAAATAAGTTTTGTCAAAAATACCAAAACATAAAACACATGAATAAGTGAGTCAAAACTAAGTTTGTCTAGGAAATTAAAGCATGCATGTATATAGAACAAATCATATATACATTAAACCATGTAAACTTGTTTTGATCTATCTATTCATGAAAACCAAGATCGGTTAAACTTAAAACCGAAAAATCGAAAACCAATATTCAAAACATGAAACGTGTGTATTGTGAACTTGAGCATTATCATACTATTCTAATCTTTATAATTTGGATCTAAACACAAAACTAAATTATGGTACCGAAGTCTTCTTGTAGAGCGCAATCTCCAAGCCGACTCGATCCAAAACTCCTTGATCCATCGAGCAAGTTCTATATGTGATCTTTGACGCTCGGGCTCTTGAATCAACATGTAAAAGATGTGTGGAAGCTTTCACCAACTAATAACTTGATTAATGATCTGAAACTAAAATCACAAGATTATTAGTACACATAACTACATGAGTTAATCATCATCAAAACTAGAATGGAAGGCCTTTGGGCCAACAATATTTATAGGGGATTCAAATATGGCCATTGGGGTCTAGATCAGATCAAAACTGACCTGTCGGTCAACCGCCGGTCGACCGGCCAACGGTCAGATTTATGACCGTTGGGGCTGTCGGTCGACCGCTGATCGACCGGCCAACTGTTAGATTTATGACCGTTGGGGCTGTCGGTCTACCGGAGGTCGACCGCCCCAGGGCAATTTGCCTATCAGTCGATCACCCGGTCGACCGAGGCCAGAACCAGAGAGTGAACTCTCTGGTCGGTCGACCGGTCGGTCGACCGGGGCTATTGCCAGGGAGCAAACTCTCTAGAAAGGTCAACAGCCTGGTCGATCGCTAAAGTCTGTGCACGTCGGTTGACCGGTCGGTCGATCGAGCCAGGTTTCAGTCGACCGTTAGCAGCCCAAAAACCGGGGGTATAGGTTGAAATATTTAGTCTTTTAATATCCTATAAAATCACATAAAATCTACAAAAATAAGTTCTTATAAATATTTGAAGAACAAATATGTGTGACTAAAATTTAACACATATTTCAAACTATTTGAACTATTTTTGTGATATTGAAATTTAGCTTTAAACTGAAAACTGTATTTTTCATAAACTAAACTTTGAAATGAAATGCTAATTTCTCCAAAACTTGTATAAATCCAAAAACATGATATAGAAACATTTTTGAAGCATATTGTGTATGGACAGTTACCAATACACATATAATATATCTATATTTTGACATATCTATATTTTTGACATAAATTTCAAAACTAAAGTTTTGTTTAAAAAAAAACTTGAAACCATGAACTAGATATACATCAAAGTAAGTTTTTAGACATTATAAACTAAATAATGTACATAGATGAATCCACTATACATATAAACCATGTAAACTACTTTAGATGAAATCTATTCATGAAAACAAAAGATATGTTATTGAAATTCCAAAACTGTTAAACCGAAACCAAAAACTATTGGACTTGTGTGTGTGAACTTGAGCATATTGTTTGGTGGGGGAAAATTGAAGATCGGAGAGTAAATTCTTTGTTTGATTGTAAAGAAAATTACAACGGATCAATAATCCTCTTACAAGAGAGGGGAGATATTCAAGCCTAAATCTCCCCTTTGTTTAAAGTCGGGTTCTTGATGTGGCGATGGAAAGTGAATATTATTTTTCGTTGACCGGGTGAACGTCAGCACCTTTGGGAATCCTTTCTTTGGATAGTAGACGAAGTAACACAGCTTCTGTCTGTAAGATCACCTAGAGGGGGGTGAATAGGTGATGGCTAATCTAATGGTCACTTGTGAACAAATAATGCGGAATTAAAACTAAGTTGACCAAATTAAAATTTCTTTTAATTAAACACTTATGTATAACTCAAGAGTGTTGCCGAATTCCCTTGCGAGGCTCTGGACAAGCTCCTCTAGATTCCCCTTGAATGGGTTGAGGTGCCGCGTTGGCTCTCTTGGTTGAATACTAGTGTTAACAACAATCCCAAGCAAGTATGTATATCAATTATGAGCACAAGGGAATATATCATGCATATATAAGATGAACACAATAAATTGAATGCAAGATATAAATAGAGACAAAGAGAGAGAGAGGGAAGAGTAAGCAATCGCAAACACAAAGGGTTTGTTTCGAGGTTCGAGCACACTTGCTCTACATCCCCGCCTTCGACACACGAAGGGTTTCCACTATGCAAGATCCCAATGGATCTCTCCTCGGTGCCGTACACCTACAAACCCTCGGACTCCCAAGTCCCGTACACACGCAAGCCCCCTAAGCTTGCCGAGGCCGCACCTCGAACCACCAAGAGTTCACAACCGAACTCCAACCACAACGAGCACACTTGCCCGCTTCCTCAAAGTAACAAGAAAAATCTCTTTGATGATCACAACACTTGATCACCTAAAGAGCTCTCACTACAACACACCTATAGGAATATCTAGCAATGGAAAGCTCAAGTGTGGTGTGAGAAAATCAAGAAAAGAAAGCTATGGAGGAAAAACTCAAGAATCACTTTTACACTCTCTTGATAAAAACTCCCTTTAAGATGGGAAATATTTGCACTCAAATATGTGGAGAGAACTTCTGAAATCAGTTGGAAAAACTAGCTCAAAGGTCTCCAAAATCTTAACCTCAAAACAGATGACAAGATCCCAATTTATAGGCTGCAGAAAATAGAGCCGTTGGGAATCTGTCAGTGCTGTCGGTCGACCGCCGGTCGACCGGCCAACGGTCATTTTTCTGACCGTTGCAGCCACCGGTCGACCGGCTCGGTCGACCGATAACCTGGAATGAACTGTCGGTCGACCGGTCCGGTCGACTGATATTTCCAGAGAGCAGAGCTCTCTTGGTCGGTCGACCGACCCGGTCGACCGGCCACTGTGCTGACAACGTGCACAGGGCTGTGCACATCGGTCGACCGGACCGGTCGACCGGTTTGGCCTGTCAGCCAGTCTCCAGGTCTGAAAATAAGATTTAAAAATCTTTTATAAAATCCTAAAAATACATAGAAATTCTACAAAAATAGTTTTACCAATATACTTGAAAGAACAAACATGCTTGCACAAAATCAAGACATGTTATAGATGTTTTGGTCTATTTTTGTAACTTGGAAATATTAGCTCAATAACCAAATGTTTTTTCCAAAACATGTTTTTCCAAACTTGTTTTTCTAAATCTTCATCAAATACAAAAATAAGATATTTGAGTTCATTTTAAAGCATAGTGTGTATGGATATGATCCACTACACAATCAATAAGAAATATCTATGTTTTTGATATAAAGCTCTAATCAAGATTTTGGTTTAAAGATATGAACTATGAAATACCAAATCCAAGATAAATATTTTGTCTCAAGGAAAATCTTTAAAAAAAATTCTTTTCTAAAAAGAAATCTTTTATGAAATCAATTAAATCAAGAGTTCTATCAAGAGTGTGTGTGTGTGATATAACTTGAGCAATCCACCAACTATCTATCCTTTACATTTTTACTAAAACAAACATACAAATTCTATACCTAGACCCAAGTCTTCAACTTCTTGAAGTCTTCCCTTGAAGGCTTCTCATCTTCTTGACTTGGTCCAAGCTTGATCCAAAAACTCCTTGGATCACCACATGCAAACTCCAAATCTTGTTCTTTTATCTTTTGTTGAGCTATGCACCTACTAAGATCTTGATCATGAATCTGTCACTAATCAAACACAAGATCATTAGTAACTATAACTACATGAGTTGATCATCATCAAAACTAGGGTGAAGGGCCTTTGGGCCAACAATCTCCCCCTTTTTGATGATGACAAAACTCATGGAGTTATATATGCATGGATTAAAGTAAAGCTTCAAAGAAGCTCCCCCTTAACTCATGCATAATAAATAAGCAATAGATATTCAATGAAGCACATGACATGTATGCAATGTAGGAGATGCAATCATATAAATCAAATCATAAATCAAATCTTTTGCTCCTAATTGCAAGACAACATATATGCATAAATACAAATCTTACTCCCCCTTAAGCAAGGAACCAAATACTTCTCCCCCTTAAGTAAGGAAATCATGAAATCATGCATATAAAATCACAAATTCTTCTCCCCCTTTTTGTCAATCATCAACAAAGGGTTCAAAGAAAAATACATCAAACAAATTTTTCTCCCCTTTTTGTCAAAAACAAAGAAATCAAGGAGGGTAAAATACAAATCAATCAATAAAATTTATATGCGATATAAATTCATGAAGAGGAAGACGTTAAGTTAGCTTCCCGACACATATACATTACATGAAAGAGGGATGACAAGCCCTAATTCACATAACGTATAATATGTCATGCATAAGAGGAGATGTGAAGCTCCCCCTACACACGTATATCATGAAAAGAAGAGTTGTCAAGCTCCTCAAATTATAATATACTCAACATGAATCTACATATGGAAGAGATGTTAAGCTCTCCTTGCATATAGGAAATACAAATCAAAAATTTTGAATTTTTCTTTATCAAAACAAAATTTTAACTTTTTCTTAGTAACAACAAATTTTGATATATCAATTGTAAAATAATCAAATTTTGAATTTTTGATACCAATTTCAAAACACAATGCATAAGCTTATTATGAAATACCAATTTGAAATCTAATTAAGCTTAGCATCAACAATCTTTGTGCTTTAAAGGAAATACCACTTGTAAAATAAGCACAAATAGATAAATATATGTATGACAAGATAATACCAATAGAAATTGATATAATTTGAAAACATTCATACATACAATCAAAATATGAGTATATATAGAAGATATTGATACCAATTGAAAAATATCCAATGATACCAATTGAAGAGATTAAGCTTATCATATACTCTACCACTAGAAGAATTCGAACTAGTTAAATGAAAGTGTTTATGAACTAGTACGAAATCCTTCCATCAAGGAATAAGTTAAAAAGTTTTTCATGAAATATCAATGAAACACAAGGCACTAAGAAACACTCTAATCCATAAAGTCCATATTTTCAAAAATGAGTGTACTAATATTATGTGAAACATGGCATCATGAAAATTGCAATAAAGTTCAATATTCCTTAAAAATAACATAAATTTTGAAAATACGAAAATCATCACAAATTTTAATATATGAAAATCATCAAAATTATATTTCATAGCATATGTATGTTTTGATAAGACATTAAGTATACATACATATCCCCAAAATACAATTGAGTCCTTATAAATAGATTTGCATGAAAAGCAAATGACTCAAGAGGTATCCATGTATATCTTAATGTTTTGGCAAGACAAGCATATACATGAAATGAAAGGCACATGGTCAAATCACAAGTCCAAAATGGGAATACAAGTTTGAAGATGTAATTATCATCAAAACTAAGCAATACAAGCACATCTTAATGGGTTCAAATAGGCATTCAAGCACAAATATAAATAGATTTATTTGTAGCCCATAATATGTACAAGTATAAATCCTAGTGTTGATAAAGGTTAACATTCAAACTAATATTCAAATCATGAAGCATCAAATAAATTTTGAGAATATAAAAGAATTTATCCATAAAATCAAAAATAGGATCATGTGCAAATCTTGAAGAATAGATAACTAGTTTAAATGGATTTTTGACAAACTAGTTAAAGATCCTTAAAAAAAATAAGATCATATGTATTTCATGAATACTACTAAATACATAAAAGTTCAAGCACTCATATTCCATAAAGCTCCAAATTATATATTTTCTTAAAGATAGAGTGTTCAAAGGTTATGTAAATAGTGTCTACATGAAAATAGTCATTGAAGCCCAAATCAAATATGACTAATCAAAATTTTATCAACCAACACATAAAAATCATTTTTATCAAAACAAATCATCTTAAAAATAATCTACATGGTATATGTATGAATTATACAAATCTAGCAATATGCATACATATCCCAAATATTAAAAGAGTCTATAAATGTTTGCATGAAGGCAAGAGACTCACGGGTATACATGTATATTTATTAGATTTGAATTAAACATGCATATACATGAAGTAAATCACAAAAATGGCAAAACATGTATATATGAGAATTATCAAAACTAGATTATACATATGCATAAAGTGGATACAAGTGAGCATGAAGTTCAATTATTTAAGAGTCAATTGTAATTCACTATTTGTATATGTATAGATACAAGTTTGATATATTCTACATCTAAGCATGTAAGTACCACATAAAGCACAAATCAAACAAAATCATGAACATGCTATGAATATATGAAATAAGTAAAAGCATGTATATAAAAATAGGAGTTAAGAAATTGTTACCAACTTCAAAGCTCCAAGCATGGTGGTCTTTTCCACCATAATTCCCTTGATAGCAATGCATCTACAAGAGTGTCCATCATATCCATTGCATTGGCTACCAAGGCACCAATCCTCTCACGTTTTGTGAGAGCCTCCACCTATATCAAAGTCAAAGGGTGGGGGTTTTGGTACCCATGTTTTCTTGGGTCCTTTGGGGTTAGCATTGTTGTAAGGAACCCAAAATTTATTATACTTAGCAAAATATAGATATGGTTTCTTATCAAAACAATATCTTGCTAGATGGCCTTTGCGACCGCAATGTGTACAAATGTACACCTTAGCATGATGCTTATGAGTGTGATTGTGATCGTGATGTGCACCATAAGCATGAGCATGATGAGTATGATGATGTGCATGAGCATGGGGAACTTGTTTCTTTTGAAACAAGATTCCAACTTAGAATGATTGAATGCACATGTGCTCAAATTAGAGCTCAAATTATCAATTTATTTTTCATATTCTTAATCTCATTAGATGTGGCATGAAAAGCATGATGAGATGAAGAATCATTTTTCTTTTTCTTTTTACAAACATTATCTTTTTCTTTTTCAACAAATTTTCTTTTCAAAGTGATATTTTCTTGAAAAATATTTTCTTTTTGTTTCTACCATAGCTATCTTATCCTTCAAAATAGTGTTCCCTTTACACAAATCATTTAATTTAGACATGAGGGAAACATTTTCATTTTTCAAATCTTTATTTCCTTTTCTAAGCATGCCATTTTATTTCTAAGTGAATCATTTTCATTAAGCATGCAATCAAATTTCTTTTTCAAAATCTTGTTATCTTTTTCTAAACATGCAATGTTATCTCTACATGAATCATGTTCATTATGCATGCACGCAATGTCCTTTTTCAAAATTTTATTTTCTTTCTTAATTATGTCATATCTTTCAAGCAATAATTGGCATAAAGAATTTAGCTCATCATATGACATACTAGCATCCTCATCATCGGATTCGGTATTTACCTCAAGGGGGTCATCCCCTTGGACCATGTAGCACTTGTTGGAGGTGTCGCTTCCAACATCCGAATCGCTCCCCGCATAGTATTGATCTTTCTCGCCAAGGGAGATGAGGGTGTTCCATACTACAAAAGTCGAATCAAGGTTAGTCATCTTAGACAAATAATCATTATCTAAGCTAGATACTAAAGCATGTAGGGCTTTTGCATTAGCCTCAATGTTCTTACCATTTAAGCAATATTCTTTATTAGTAGAGGCAAGATATACACTAAGGCCAAGTCCTTTGAGGAACAAAGACATCTTAACCTTCCAAATTTGGATGTTAAGAATGTCAAAGGTGGGTGGTGACATGAAGTCCATGGTGAGGTGTGTGTGTACAAAAATATAGTGATTAGCCCAAAAGAGGATCTTTAACTCTTAGGTTGTTAGACCCAATATCAAGAGCACTAGCTCTGATACCAATTGTAAGATCACCTAGAGGGGGGGTGAATAGGTGATGGCTAATCTAATGGTCACTTGTGAACAAATAATGCGGAATTAAAACTAAGTTGACCAAATTAAAATTTCTTTTAATTAAACACTTATGTATAACTCAAGAGTGTTGCCGAATTCCCCTTGCGAGGCTCTAGACAAGCTCCTCTAGATTCCCCTTGAATGGGTTGAGGTGCCGCGTTGGCTCTCTTGGTTGAATACTAGTGTTAACAACAATCCCAAGCAAGTATGTATATCAATTATGAGCACAAGGGAATATATCATGCATATATAAGATGAACACAATAAATTGAATGCAAGATATAAAATAGAGACAAAGAGAGAGAGAGGGAAGAGTAAGCAATCGCAAACACAAAGGGTTTGTTTCGAGGTTCGAGCACACTTGCTCTACATCCCCGCCTTCGACACACGAAGGGTTTCCACTATGCAAGATCCCAATGGATCTCTCCTCGGTGCCGTACACCTACAAACCCTCGGACTCCCAAGTCCCGTACACACGCAAGCCCCCTAAGCTTGCCGAGGCCGCACCTCGAACCACCAAGAGTTCACAACCGAACTCCAACCACAACGAGCACACTTGCCCGCTTCCTCAAAGTAACAAGAAAAATCTCTTTGATGATCACAACACTTGATCACCTAAAGAGCACTCTCACTACAACACACCTATAGGAATATCTAGCAATGGAAAGCTCAAGTGTGGTGTGAGAAAATCAAGGAAAGAAAGCTATGGAGGAAAAACTCAAGAATCACTTTTACACTCTCTTGATAAAAACTCCCTTTAAGATGGGAAATATTTGCACTCAAATATGTGGAGAGAACTTCTGAAATCAGTTGGAAAAACTAGCTCAAAGGTCTCCAAAATCTTAACCTCAAAACAGATGACAAGATCCCAATTTATAGGCTGCAGAAAATAGAGCCGTTGGGAATCTGTCAGTGCTGTCGGTCGACCGCCGGTCGACCGGCCAACGGTCATTTTTCTGACCGTTGCAGCCACCGGTCGACCGGCTCGGTCGACCGATAACCTGGAATGAACTGTCGGTCGACCGGTCCGGTCGACTGATATTTCCAGAGAGCAGAGCTCTCTTGGTCGGTCGACCGGCCACTGTGCTGACAACGTGCACAGGGCTGTGCACATCGGTCGACCGGACCGGTCGACCGGTTTGGCCTGTCAGCCAGTCTCCAGGTCTGAAAATAAGATTTAAAAATCTTTTATAAAATCCTAAAAATACATAGAAATTCTACAAAAATAGTTTTACCAATATACTTGAAAGAACAAACATGCTTGCACAAAATCAAGACATGTTATAGATGTTTTGGTCTATTTTTGTAACTTGGAAATATTAGCTCAATAACCAAAATGTATTTTTCCAAAACATGTTTTTCCAAACTTGTTTTTCTAAATCTTCATCAAATACAAAAACAAGATATTTGAGTTCATTTTAAAGCATAGTGTGTATGGATATGATCCACTACACAATCAATAAGAAATATCTATGTTTTTGATATAAAGCTCTAATCAAGATTTTGGTTTAAAGATATGAACTATGAAATACCAAAATCCAAGATAAATATTTTGTCTCAAGGAAAATCTTTAAAAAAAATTCTTTTCTAAAAAGAAATCTTTTATGAAATCAATTAAATCAAGAGTTCTATCAAGAGTGTGTGTGTGTGATATAACTTGAGCAATCCACCAACTATCTATCCTTTACATTTTTACTAAAACAAACATACAAATTCTATACCTAGACCCAAGTCTTCAACTTCTTGAAGTCTTCCCTTGAAGGCTTCTCATCTTCTTGACTTGGTCCAAGCTTGATCCAAAAACTCCTTGGATCACCACATGCAAGCTCCAAATCTTGTTCTTTTATCTTTTGTTGAGCTATGCACCTACTAAGATCTTGATCATGAATCTGTCACTAATCAAACACAAGATCATTAGTAACTATAACTACATGAGTTGATCATCATCAAAACTAGGGTGAAGGGCCTTTGGGCCAACACTGTCCACCGAGGATTTCAAAGAGATGGTAGGCAAAGACGAACTTGTACGCAACAAGTTGTTAGAAGAGTGAAACTCTCTCTTTCTTTTCAACTGGAGGTCTCGATGCTTCTACGGTTTACAACCGAAGTTCTTCTTACCAAGAATTTTTCAACCCCTCTTCCATAACAAACTGAGCTATTTATAGAGGTTCAGGGGGATAAACGTGTCCCCTAAAAATACTCCATAATGGGGGTTAATTCTCTCATTATGTAGGCAATAATTGACCCAGTAATTAGAGCAGTTATAACCGAGATGCAGGTTTTGAGCCTTGCATTTTTTTGCTGCTGAAGTAATACTTGAGAGACGCGAGTTTTCAGCTCTGCGTCAAGCTTCACGTGAGACGCGGGCTTTAGACTCTGCGTCTTGGTACCACAATAATGCTGAGACGCGGGTTTCAACCCTGCGTCTTGGTCCTTACATTGATGCTGAGATGCGGGTTTCAACCCTCGAAGTTGAGGGGATATCTTTCCTTTGGCGCGCGAATTTTGCGTTGCATTTAATACGCACGCCACGCGTCGGGCGGGGATTAGGCCTCGAGCCAAACACCGCGTATCTCTTCAGATCACTGTGCCTATAAAAGATAACAATTTTTCAAGAGTCATCATTAGACTCTTTCTTCTTCTTCGCTAATCATTATATCTAGGGTTAAGAAAAACTTGAAGCTTTTTTTCATTTTCACCGTCTTCAACACCGATCTCTCGGTTGAAATGGCACCAAAGACCAAGCCTGTTTCCTCGTCCTTAAGCGCTGTCGCTCCGGCGACTCAAATGGGTGGTTCTTCCACGCAGGAGGCCCCCATTTCAGGTAGTAAAACCATCTAATCTAATTTTTGCTATTGGAGAGGCTTGCAGAGTTCTTTTAACTCTTAAGTCTTTTTTGAATGTGAACCGCCAACACGAAGCTCATGCCCGTGTTTGATCTTCAGACGCGGCTCTTGAATTGGTAGGCAAGACGCGAGTTGACGATCTCTGCGTCTTTGCTTCATCAACCTGAGTCCGTATCTATTTGTCGAACGTGGGCCTCGTTGAGCCTTGCGTTTTGGACTAAATGCTCAGAATATTTCTAAGTGTTGGGAGTTCAGACGCAGACTTCTTATAATTCTCGCGTCTTGTAAGATCAGACGCAAGTTTTACTGAATTTCGTGTATGAATCTGATACTTAGAAATTTTTCTAAGTTCTGAATTTTGAAATGCGGGCTTCATGCAAGCCTCGCGTTTTTGAGTTTAGATGCGAATTTTGCTGATATCCGCGTCTGGATTCCTTCATGCATTTGAATTTCGCACATCTAGCCATTTTCTTTCAGATTCCTGACTAATTATTGTCTTCTTTGCAGTGCAATATTCTTCCAACCCCTTGTCCAAGAAGTGTCATTTTGGGTACGTAGGCGGCGTTGATAGAAATCTGACCTTTGTGCTTCAGAGAATCGCTTCTGTGACTACCGGTAAGTCCAAAGAGCGAAAGGAGAGGATCTCCAAGGCTAACATGGTGACCCTTTGAGAGATTATCTCTGATGGGCTATTCGAGACGGATTCCCACACTCTGTTACGGAAGCCTATTTCCTTTTCGGTGATGACATTGACGAGGATGATAGGATTCTACATGATGGAGAATATAAGTGGCTCCGTCAGATAGGGGACAGGAGGTCCTTTCTTCCCAATATGGAGAGGATGTATTCCTTATCCTATCTTCAACACATGTCCGTCCATCGTGCAATGGATTGGGATCTTTCTGGGCGGCGTGTCTCTCGGCAGATTAGGTGCCAAAGAAATATACTCTGCTGGCCATGGGAAAGAGGTCTTTGGTTTATTTTCTGGGTTAGTTAGATCTGAATACCCGAGAGGAGAAACCCCTCAGCTTGGCGCCACCTTCATCAATCAGTTTATGCAAGTTAGGGGTTACCGTCGACTTTCGTCCGCTCGGGTGGGTTCATTCTACCAACAAATCCTGGTGGGGTAGGATGGTTGGATTTGTTCTTGTTGAGCTCGGGGCATCTGTTGCTCTGCTGCAGCAGATGGAGTTATATCACTCGGTCAGGGTTGTACAGTATGGCCTCCCGCAAAGTTCCCATAATTTTTATGGTGTCCTGGAGCATTATAATCCTCTAACGGGCACATTTTTACTCCAGTCAGAGAGATGGGGCTTGCTCTTCATGAACTGTATGAAGTCTCGGCGCTTGTTATGGGAGATGCCCCTTATGAAGAATACGTCCGACTTCTGAGGACTTCACCTCCTGAAGAAAGAGGACCCTTAGGTGTATGAGACATATTGGAAAGTGTTGTGTCACTTCCATATCTACCGCCAAATATCCTCTTGGAGGAACAGGGGTGTTAAGCAGATGTCCTGGGCGAGCTATCTGTTCAATGGCATAAATGAGAAGGATAGCCCAGTGACTAGTCTGTCCCCTTGAACTGACGAGAAAATTGCTGAGAGGATCAACGCCTCTGCAAGCTCTTACATCACTGAGTCGAACGAGGACACTTTTAAACCTGATACGGTCTTTGAAAGTTTTCATCACTAGGCTCGAGTTCCCATTTCTGACCGGGCTCTATTAGGGGCTTCCTTATGCTATGGCTGAAACGTTGTGTGGTGCCAACACTGTCACATGAAGTAATTGTCGCCGATGTGGTGTACCCAGCGGTTTTGCTCGCCTACGGAAAGTTCATCGCTCTCCTTCCAACGATGGTGGCTGGAATTCAGAGTGGGTTACAGGCTCTGGTTAAAAGCCTGTGCCAAGTGGAGGCCATTGTCGATTCCAAGGGCAGGCCAGAGGTTGATTCGGAGGGAAAGCCAAGGGTGAAGACCCTTAACCCTAGGATCGAGCTTTCATATACGTACCTAATGGCTTGGTACATTATTCACTGTCCTTCAATGATGATGGCGGTGCCTCTTTCTGCAGGTTTTGTTCCTTCGTGCAAAAACTAGAGAATTCGAGATGGTCTAACTACTACATTTTTTTTGTTCGGAAGTGTATTCTGAACGCTTCGAACTATTAGCTCAACCGTTGCTTCCCGAGATTGCCGGTGCGTCCTACGGGGATAAATTTGCCGACCTTATGGGACCAGATGATTTCACAAGGCTGCCATCGGGAGTCTTCTGATGGCTGATCAATATTCGACCTGGATATCTGATCTTCCGGCAAGGGAATTCATGTATGATCGAGCCTTACATGCCCAGTCGTTTCGCTTGACAGTTCGGCTATGATCAACTATATATCGGCAACCCCAACGCTGATCTCTCCTTCAGCGGGAATTTATTTGAAGTGCCCGGGCATGGTACTACAGTATGGCTGGAGGGACAAAAACTATTTTCAGCCTTCCTCACAAGACGCCTAATTGTTATACCAGCCTCAGTTTCTGCACCTAATACTCTCTGGCTAGTAGGATGCCTGGTGAATAAATATCTCTTGCATTAAGAGCATCAAGGCATCTTATAAGGACAAGTTGGAGTCCAAGAAACGTATGCGAGGTATGGACGAATATCAGGCAACCGAGAGGGAAACAGGAGGGGAAGCAGGGATGGGACCAAGGGCCGCAGCACCTAAGGGGCAGCCCGCTAAAAAGAGTCGGCAGGCTGTATCCAAACGTTCCTACGGCTCTGCTTCCAAGGGTGAGCCTATCCCGAAGAAGGATAGGAGGGAATCGAAGGCTGAAGCTTCAATGCCCAAGGTAGTTCCTTTTAGTGTTGAGGAGCAGGGGGATGAAGAAGAAGAGGAGGAAGAAGTCCCCATCCTTCGATCCCGCGGCGCAGCAAGGGCCCCGTGATCTTGAAAGAGGGGGAACTCGCAAGTGAACCCGTCATGACTGAAGAGGTCGAGCGACCCGAAGTTGACTTGGTGGGGAGGGATGATGTTAAGATTCCAAGGGTCTCAACTCAGCCCGGACCTTCTTCAGTTCACGAGAAAAGGGTCAAGGTGCAACAGCCTGGGTCTCCCAGTGTATTGATGACCACCTCGCGGATTATCGATCCTAGCCCTACTACTAGTGTCCTCAGCCGTAAAGCTTCGATTGCTGAGACCGCCTGTGTTGAGTTGTCATCTTCTTCGTCTGAAGAACATGGATATTACTCTGGCGAGGAGATCAATTTTGATGACGAACCCACTCTTCCGTACACAAGCAAATTCTCACACATCTCAGAGGAATTCAGGGTTACGACACGGTGACAGCTTCTCTAATAGCAAGGATCACTGCTGCTGAAGGTACTTTCTTTTCCCTCCTTAACTGATTTCTCATCAAGTTAGGAACGAGATTTAATATTTTCTTTTGACTTTCTTCTACAGGGCTGGCTGCCGGTAATGAAGCCACAACTACTTCTCACATTGAGGAGATGATCCAAGAGTTGGCCCAGCAGGAGGGCCCTGAGGCTCCTGCTACCGGGATGCCTCAAGAGAGTGCAACCGCCGAGGTCGGGGAGACCTTATCCCCACATGACCTATCCAGTGATTTGCCATCTTCAGATCCACAGTTTGGTAAGAGAATACTGACGTATTGGATACTCTTCTTTTTATCATTACTACTGACATTTAGTGTGGTGGTTTGCAGAGAGTAATGGGATAGCTCAACTAGAGGATCCTGCGCAAGCACTGGTGTAGAAGAAAATACAGTTCAAACTTCGGCCAGGGAACCCAGTGCCGTGGAGTTTGCTGTTACTTCTGTTGCTGTGAGAGCTGCTGCTATGACAACAACTGTCCTGGAGGTATTGGCGACTACCTCAGTGTATAACGAGCATGTTGTCAGTCTTACCCCTGCACGAGTTGAACTGATCCCATTTCTCATTCCGTTACAGAAAGGCGGTCCGGAGTTCATCAGCAGGGTTATCTCCAGGTAACGACATCATGAAGGAGCTAGCACGTCAAATGATGCAACAATTTTTTGCTTCCATGAGGTCCTGTGTTGACCTGATCCTTTCTGGAGGCAGTTCTTTCGAGTTTTCCCGGATACTTCTCGAAAACCAGATCGAGAACACTGGTCATACTGGGAGTCCTTCGCATGCTAGGGCATGCCTATTGCTGGTTGAGCAACTAAGGAGTCACCTGAAGGAGCTCAAGACTCTGGATAATGCTAGCTCAATGGATGAGGCTCGGTTGACACTGAGTAAGCTTTTTGCCGCTCAAGAACATGAGCGAAAAGAGATGGAGGAACAAATAGCTGAAGAGACCCGCCATCTCCAGCATTTCCAAGCTGTCCACCAAAGACTGTTTGGCGATTCCAAGGAATCTGAAATCGTCATACAGAGTGCAAAGGAAGTTATCACCACCGTTCGAATTACCATTACCAGGGCGCAAACCTTAATCGAGGCCAATGAGCAGAAACTTATTGCTGCTAGAAAAAGGTGGAAGAGCTGGTAACTGTCAGGACACAGGTTCAAGAAAAACCTTTCTGCTCATTCCTCCAGGTTGGAGCCTTTTCAGGCGCAACTGGCTACGAAGAGATTTTTGCCTGAGGAGGAGCTACGAGTCCAAGTGTTGGCCCAAGGTTACAATCACCCTTGTTTAGTGTGTTTTGATGATTACAAAACATATTAGTTATTTGTGCAAATATTGTTTATTGGTTAAGTGTGTTTCAGGGATCTAACTCATCTAGAAGGTTTATTCCCTATTAGCAAATGTTTTGGACTCAAGTCAACTCAAATTGGGCTCAAGGATCAAGTGTTGAAGACCTTATGTGAAAAGCTCTCTTGAAGCACTTGTAGTACCTAGAACAAATGTAAGAATAGAATGTTAAAGTTTGAGTGTTGGATATTGGCTCTAGGATACACATACACAATTTGTTTTGTTAAAATGTGAGTCTTGTATTTAAGTTTTCATGTTTTAAATTTGATTTCATGCCTTAGTAGATATTCACATGACCCTAAGTTTTACAAAATAAATATCATGTTTAGATCATGTTTATATACTCCTACTAGCATGTTACTTAAGTTTGTTCAAACTCAAAACTATTTTACAAATTTTTCTAAGTCAAGAAAATATACTGTTTTTCCTGTTTCAGGCTGACCGGCCGACCGGCCCGGTCGACCGGCGCCAGTGCCAGGACGTGCACATTTGTGCACGTCTGTCGGTCGACCGACTGTAAGCAGTTGCTCTCGGTTTTCTGGGTCGACCGCCCCGGTCGACCGCCAGAAGACCCGAGCCAACGGTTCTTTGCCTGCTGAGCTGGCGGTCGACCGGCCCGGTCGACCGCCAAGCCTGCAACAGCCCAACGGCTCTTTCCTCTTTTGTGCAATTCTGAAATCTGTTTTTGGACTGCTTTTTGGTAGACTTTTTCAGGGTTTTCCAGAACTTTTTCAGAGCAAATAAGGTCAAAATTAATTGTTTTTAACTTATTTCTCTCCCTATAAATAGTGGAGAAGAGTTACTTGCAAAATACCAAGAAAATCCTCAAGTTTTCAAAGTTTTCAAAGAGAAAAGAAAAGTGTTTAAGCTCTCCATTTCCAACTCTTTCTTGATCTAGTTTTCAGTTGTGTTCCCTTGCAAAAATCATCTCTACAACTGAGTTTTTTCTCACTACACTTCATAGAGCCAAAATTCCTTACTCATTCTATAGTGAAGTTGTAAAAAAAAGAAGAGTGTTGTAATAGAGTTTGGTGATCTTATTGTGATCACTCTTGTTCTTGTGATCTTCTTGTTCTTGTGGAGACACCTCTTCGGTAGAGGTTATTGTACTTGGTGGAGCTCGGTGCTCGGGTCTTCGGTAGACCGTTGTAATCGTCCTCGGTGGATAGTGGAAACCCTTCACGGAGGTGAAGGCGGGGAGTAGAGCGGTGGCTCGAACCTCGAAACAAATACTTGTGTTTGCGATTGTCTTTTGCTCTTGCTCTCTATTTTGCCTTTAAATTTCTATTGCACTCTATTGCTTTTAATTACTTGCTTGTGATCTTATTTCTTTCCTTGTGCTATTACTTCAAGTTTGTAATACTTGTGATATCTTGTGTGCATCTCATCATTGCATATTATTCATCCTTTGTTCGATCAATTCTCATACAACAAGGTTGCATTGCGCACCTGTAACCCATTCAAGGGGAATTGGGAGGAAGGAGTTCAGAACCTCTCACGGGGTATTCAGCTCTTAGTCTTGTTTTGAGAGATCGTTGCATCATTCATCCATCTTAGTTTTAAAAAGATTGTTAGATTAGCAATAACACCTATTCACCCCCCCCCCCTCTAGGTGTTTTTCAATTGGTATCAGAGCTTGGTTACTAGGTTCTTGGCTTAACAACCCTAAAAAGATCCTAATATTGCTAATCATTTCATTCATTCTCACTTAGTAAAGATGGCCGATGGTACTAAGACACCCCCTAAGTTTGATGAACTTAACTTTCCCATATGGAAGGTTAAGATGACCGTTTTCTTGCAATCTCTAGGTAGTCGAGTTGCAAAGGCCGTGACCAAACCCTTTAGTGCACCCCCCGGTGATGAATCCACTTGGTCCGAAATAGAGACCAAAGAATTTGATGCCAATGCTAGGGCTTACTATGCACTCCTTCAAGCCCTTAATGATGATGATATAGCTAGAGTTATTCATTGCAAGTCCGCATATGAAATTTGGACACATTTGCTAGTTACACATGAAGGGACCTCACAAGTGAAGAGGGCTAAAATAGACCTTCTTCGGTCCCAATATGAGAACTTTTGCATGCAAAAAAATGAAACCATAGATGATATGGTTACAAGATTTACAAAGATCACTAATGGACTTTCTTCTCTAGGTGATGCTATCGACAACGATCAAAGAGTAAGAAAGATCATCCGGGCTCTTCCTCCTTCATGGGAAGTAAAAGCAACCACTTGAAGGAACTCAATGACAAGGAGGAGATGGAGCTAATTGGTCTCATTGGGAACCTCAAAACCCATGAGATGGAGAGGAAAGTGAGGAGAGGACATGGCTCCTTCCAAGAAGAAGACAATAGCCTTCAAAAGCCAATCCACACACTCCGACGAAGACGATGAAGAAGAAGATGACGAAGAGCTCTCACTCTTGTGAAGAACGTCCGGAGGATGTACAACAAGGCTAAATTTCAAGGAAGAAGGAGATGGCAAGGAGGTAAGAAGAAAGGAAGATTATTTGCTTCAATTGTCAAAGGCCCGGGACACATTGTGGCGGAGTGTCCGGATAAAGTGAAGCCCTCCACCTCAAAGAAGCCTTACAAGAAGAAGGCAATGAAAGCTACATGGGATTCCGAGAGCGAATCCGAGGAGGAAATTGACACCGCCAAACATGTGCTTCATGGCTAATGAAAGCACAAGTAAGGTAACACCTTCCACTTCTCTTAATGATGAACTTTCCATGGATGAGTTAGGAGAAGCTTTTGTAGAATTATTACATAACTATGATTTTCTTAAGAAAAAGTATTAAAAAGGAAAAAGGAAAATGAATCTCTTAATCATCAAGTCTTTACTCTTTCTAAAGAAAAGATGAATTACTTTCCACTCTTGTTTCCACCCAAAAGATTTTGACAAGTATAAGATTTCTTGTAAAGGCAAGTCCCCACAAATTGATTCTAATGAGATTACTATGCTTAAAGAAAGAATAGACTCATTGGGAATTGTTTTAAAAAATTGTGAGTTTGATAAGAAGAAACTAGAGGCCATATTTCCTAAGAAACAAGCCCCTAAGAAAAATGTTCACCATGCTCATGCTCATGTTCATACCACACAACCTTTACATCGTGGCAAACCCCCAAAGCATGCTCACACTTCACACACACATCATGCATTCATGTATGGAAGAGTGTTCTCATGTTCACATTGTGGGCGAAAAGGGCACTTAGCTAATTTTTGCTATGATAGACTAAGTGCATCTTTTCATAATGTTTGGGTTCGAAACAATAACTTTCAAGGACCCAAGAAAATTTGGGTACCAAAGTCAACAACTTTGTTAAATGATGTAGGTACCTTCCAAGGCCCAACGACGTAGAGGATTGTGGTATCTTGATAGTGGTTGCTCAAGGCACATGACTTGGGACATCAACAACTTTGCAACCCTATCAAGATACCATGAAGGTGGCACCGTCACCTTCGGAGATGATGCCAAGGTAAAATCATCGGTATTGGTAATGTAAAACTCGGCACATCCCCTTTAATTGAGAATGTTGTTTTAGTTGATGGCCTCAAGCACAACCTCTTGAGTGTTAGTCAACTTTGTGATAAAGGTTTTAATGTAGTTTTTGATAATGTAGCTTGTAAAGTAATTGATAGAATTTCTAATACTTGTGTGTTTTCTGGTTTTCGTGTGAAAGTAATGTTTATATGATAGATATATCTAATATGTCTTGTAATATTACTTGTTTAAAAGCCCTCGATGATGACTCTTGGTTGTGGCATAGAAGATTAGGGCATATTTCTTTTGACCATATTTCTAGGTTAAACACAAAGGAAATGGTGAAAGGTATTCCTTGTTTGAGTTTTGAAAAGGACCGAGTTTGTGACGCATGTCAATTTGGGAAACAAACTAAGTCTTCTTTCAAGTCAATTAAGGATATCATGACATCACGTCCTTTGGAGCTAATTCATATGGATCATTTTGGCCCTACACAAACCAAAAGTCTAAGTGGGAATAGATTTGCTTTTGTTTGGTTGATGACTTTTCACGATTTACTTGGGTTTTCTTTCTTGAACACAAAAATCAAGCACTTTCATATTTCCAAACTTTTAAGAAAAGAGTTGAAAAGGAAAAAGATGTTTCTATTTTAAGAATAAGAAGTGATAGAGGAGGTGAATTCATTAACCTACCTTTACCACTTTTTGTGAAGAACATGGAATTAAGCATGACTTTCTTGTCCTAGAACTCCACAACAAAATGGAGTAGTTGAACGGAAAAAATTGAACTTTACAAGAGATGGCTAGGACAATGCTAAGTGAATATGGTCTACCACATTATTTGTGGGCCGAGGCCGTAAATACATCATGCTATATATCAAATCGTGTTTTCTTGTGTAAAAATACTTCAAAGACTTCTTTTGAAATGTACTTTTCTAGAAAACCAAATGTTTCATATTTCAAGGTTTTTGGATGCAAATGTTTTGTTTAAATACAAAAGATAATTTAGAAAAATTTGATGCTAAAGCTTATGAGGCAATTTTTGTGGTTATTCTAATACTAGTAAAGCTTATAGAATCTTCAATAAATCATCTTTGACTATTGAGAAATCTATACATGTTAAGTTTGAAGAATCTAACTTGTTTGTTAAGAATGTTGTAGAAATAGATGCTTTGGATGAAGGCTTGGAGAAAGTGACCTTGGAGGATACACCTACTATGGGAGACAAGCCAAAGGATGATGAAGGAAGTGAAGCTAAAGTAGAAGAGGCTCAAGGACATGAAATTCAATCAATTGAAGTGGAGCCTACTCACAACTTCCAAAGGATTGGAGATACAATCTCATCATCCCAAGGACCTCGTCATAGGTGAAGTATCAAAAGGGGTAACCACTCGCTCTAAACTTCATGATTTTGTGGACATTATGCATTTATTTCTCATGTTGAACCCAAGAACGTCCTCGAAGCCGAGGCCGATTCATATTGGTTACTAGCCATGCAAGAGGAACTCAATCAATTTGAGCGCAACCAAGTTTGGCACCTTATTCCTAGGCCCCACGATAGACCAACAATTGGTACTAAGTGGATCTTTAAGAACAAGTTGGATGAATCGGGTAACGTTGTTAGGAATAAAGCTAGGTTAGTTGCCCAAGGTTACACTCAAATCGAAGGAATCGATTTTGAAGAAACCTTTGCACCCGTAGCACGGCTTGAAGCCATACGGATGACACTAGCATTTGCCTCATATAAAGATTTTAAATTGTTTCAAATGGATGTTAAAAGTGCTTTTCTAAATGGTTTTATTGAAGAGGAGGTGTATGTTGAACAACCCCCGGGTTTGTTAATCCTACACATCCGAATTTTGTGTTTAAATTAGATAAAGCTCTTTATGGTTTAAAACAAGCCCCTAGGGCTTGGTATGAAAGACTTTCTTCATTCTTGATTTCAAATGGTTTTAAGAAAGGTAAAATTGACACCACTTTGTTTACAAAACATGTTGAAAATGACATTCTTATTGTGCAAATATATGTAGATGATATTATTATTTTGGTTCTACTAATGAATCTCTTTGCCAAGCTTTTGAATCATGCATGAAGGATGAATTTGAAATGTCTATGATGGGGGAGCTCAACTATTTCCTTGGACTCCAAATCAAGCAAAGGAAGGATGGGATCTTCATCAATCAAGCCAAGTACACAAAGGAACTCATCAAGAGATTCGGACTTGAAGGCGCTAAAGTGAGCAAAACTCCCATGGCAACAACTACCAAGCTTGATAAGGATGAACAAGGTAAAAGTGTAGACATTAAAATTTATCGTAGCATGATAGGTAGTTTATTGTATTTGACGGCTAGTAGGCCGGATATCATGTTTTCCATTTGTCTTTGTGCTCGTTTTCAATCATGTCCTAAGGAGTCTCATTTAGTAGCGGTAAAACGCATTATTAAATCCTTAAGGGCACTATTGAAATGGGTTTGTGGTATCCGAAAACCGGACTATTTGATATGAAGAGTTTTTCGGATGCCGACTATGCGGGTTGTAGGGTAGATAGGAAGAGCACAAGTGGAACATGTCAATTCTTAGGTAATTGTCTTGTATCTTGGTCTTCCAAAAAGCAAAATTCGGTAACCCTTTCAACCGCCGAGGCGGAGTATGTTGCGGCCGGAGCTTGTTGTGCACAAGTTCTTTGGATGAAAACATACTCTCCTCGACTATGATTTACACTTTGATCATGTTAAAATATTTTGTGATAATACTAGTACAATTCACATGACAAAGAATGCAAATCAACATAGTAAAACCAAACACATGACATTAGGTATCACTTTCTTAGAGATCATTATGAGAAAGGTGATATGATATTGATTATGTTTCTACCGATTTTCAACTTGCCGATATTTTTACTAAACCATTGGATTATGCTAGATTTTCCTTTATTTGTGGTGAGTTGAATGTTTGCATTTTGGATTCTTAAAGAAAAATTTCTTTTGTTTTGTTTGTTTAACCTTTTTGATGTATGACAAAAAGGGGGAGAAAAAGTATAAGTTTGTTTGTTGTTTGTTTGTTTATGGTGTACTATTTTGATGTATTTGAGTTTTTGACAAAACTATGTGTTTCCAATCTCTTATGTATTTAGCTTTTCATAGCATTATTGATAAATAGCATTATTTGAGGGGGAGCTTTTCAAGCTCTTCTTCCATTTTTTGTTTAAAATAACGTATATGTTTTGTCATCATCAAAAAGGGGGAGATTGTTGGCCTAAGGTTACAATCACCCTTGTTTAGTGTGTTTTGATGATTACAAAACATATTAGTTATTTGTGCTAATATTGTTTATTGGTTAAGTGTGTTTCAGGGATCTAACTCATCTAGAAGGTTTATTCCCTATTAGCAAATGTTTTGGACTCAAGTCAACTCAAATTGGGCTCAAGGATCAAGTGTTGAAGACCTTATGGTGAAAAGCCCTCTTGAAGCACTTGTAGTACCTAGAACAAATGTAAGAATAGAATGTTAAAGTTTGAGTGTTGGATATTGGCTCTAGGATACACATACACAATTGGTTTTGTTAAAATGTGAGTCTTGTATTTAAGTTTTCATGTTTTAAATTTGATTTCATGCCTTAGTAGATATTCACATGACCCTAAGTTTTACAAAATAAATATCATGTTTAGATCATGTTTATATACTCCTACTAGCATGTTACTTAAGTTTGTTCAAACCCAAAACTATTTTACAAATTTTTCTAAGTCAAGAAAATATACTGTTTTTCCTGTTTCAGGCTGACCGGCCGACCGGCCGGTCGACCGGCGCCAGTGCCAGGACGTGCACATTTGTGCACGTCTGTCGGTCGACCGACTGTAAGCAGTTGCTCTCGGGTTTTTCTGGGTCGACCGCCCCGGTCGACCGCCAGAAGACCCGAGCCAACGGCTCTTTGCCTGCTGAGCTGGCGGTCGACCGGCCCGGTCGACCGCCAAGCCTGCAACAGCCCAACGGCTCTTTCCTCTTTTGTGCAATTCTGAAATCTGTTTTTGGACTGCTTTTTGGCAGACTTTTTCAGGGTTTTCCAGAAACTTTTCAGAGCAAATAAGGTCAAAATTAATTGTTTTTAACTTATTTCTCTCCCTATAAATAGTGGAGAAGAGTTACTTGCAAAATACCAAGAAAAATCCTCAAGTTTTCAAAGTTTTCAAAGAGAAAAGAAAATTGTTTAAGCTCTCCATTTCCAACTCTTTCTTGAGCTAGTTTTCAGTTGTATTCCCTTACAAAAATCATCTCTACAACTGAGTTTTTCTCACTACACTTCATAGAGCCAAAAATTCCTTACTCATTCTATAGTGAAGTTGTAAAAAGAAGAGTGTTGTAAAAGAGTTTGGTGATCTTATTGTGATCACTCTTGTTCTTGTGATCTTCTTGTTCTTGTGGAGACACCGCTTCGGTAGAGGTTATTGTACTTGGTGGAGCTCGGTGCTCGGGTCTTCGGTAGACCGTTGTAATCGTCCTTGGTGGATAGTGGAAACCCTTCACGGAGGTGAAGGCGGGGGGGGAGTAGAGCGGTGGCTCGAACCTCGAAACAAATACTTGTGTTTGCGATTGTCTTTTGCTCTTGCTCTCTATTTTGCCTTTAAATTTCTATTGCTTTTAATTACTTGCTTGTGATCTTGTTTCTTTCCTTGTGCTATTACTTCAAGTTTGTAATACTTGTGATATCTTGTGTGCATCTCATCATTGCATATTATTCATCCTTTGTTCGATCAATTCTCATACAACATGGTTGCATTGCGCACCTCTAACCCATTCAAGGGGAATTGGGAGGAAAGAGTTCAGAACCTCTCACGGGGTATTCGGCTCTTAGTCTTGTTTTGAGAGATCGTTGCATCATTCATCCATCTTAGTTTAAAAAGATTGTTAGATTAGCAATAACACCTATTCACCCCCCCCCCCTCTAGGTGTTTTTCACCAAGCTCTGGGGAGGCTGAAAGGGCACATCAGCACGAGATGCATCGCCTCTGGGAACAAATCTGTTCTTTGACGAAGCAGGATTATTAGCCTTCTTCTCCTTTTTGTATTGTTCCCTTTTTTTTGTAACACTCCATTTGTCGAATAAGAGTGTCTGCATTACTTTTATCATTTTTGAGTCAAATAATAAAAGTCTTCAAAATTTTGTCTCATCTTTATCCTTTCAGATTCTTTGCTGGCTGTAGATGAACTCAGTTTTCATAACTGTAACCCTTGACTGTTTGTGAAAATGTCGTCTTTAGTCATTTTGATAGAATACGACCATGAATAATAAACTCAGGTTGAACTGAGTTCTTGAGCGAGACGTGGCTCTCATTTGTAGCGGAGACGCGATTCTAAGAAACGCGACTCTGACTCACTAACGGAGACGCCGTTCAGGCTCACCAAGGAAGACGCGTGAAATTTTCTTTTTAATAAGGACGCGACTCCGGCTTAAAGACAAAAAGGCGTTATTTTGAGACGCGAATTTGTGTTCTTCAGTAGAGGGAATGCGGCCTTCATACTTATGGGAGGACGCGGATCCATGGACGTGGCCCTTGATTCTGTCAGGATGCAGAATTCAGGATGCAGTGGAGACGCAGTCTAGGGCTCTTCAAGACTAACGCACGGTCTCAACTAGTTGATGTGGACGCGGCATTGGTTCAATAGAGACGCGGCTCTGGTCCTTTGATAGGGCGCAAACTCAGGCTATACTGAGTTTATGATGGGGATGTGACGTTCATCTTATAGTGGAGATGCAGTTTTGGGCTCCTGAAGAGTGACATGCGGTTTCCACTGGTTGTTGAGGACGCGGACTTCAGGACGCAGTCTTTAAGTCTTGTGAGTTGGCGTGAACTCAAGACACAATCCCTGAATAGTCATGGAAGGTGAACCCAATTCACTGAGGAGACGCGGCTCTGAATCACTCCAGAAGACGCGGCTGTGGATCCTTCAGCAGGAATGAAAAGAACGTAGCCTTTGAGTTCATGAAAGGACGCGGGTTTTAGGACACGACCTTTGAGTCTGCACTTGACGCAATCTCCTAAGCGTCACATGCAGCCTGTCTTAAAGATCTTGTTGGATCTTTAAATGCCAAGTCGGCGTTGACGATTGGGGACTTGTGTCCTCCGATGTTTCCCAAAGCGGCAATCCACGCGTCAGCTCCTTATTGGACTTTGACGTTCGTGCGGGAATTAAGGCTGATGGCTCTGATTTTCATGCCATTAATTTAAGCCTCATGGCTTGCCTATAAATAGGCCTCGTCTTCTTAACAGTCTTCTATTTAGACTATTTCCCATTAAGAGCATGCGCTCTGAGGGTCTTCGTCTTGACTTGTGCTTCTTCCTTTCAAGGGGATGTGTTCCAATGGACAGCGAGAACTCAAAACTTTCACGCTTTCCTTTAATTTTTTCAGAGATTATCACTGTCAAGTAATATCAAGATCAAAAAGTATCGCTTTAAGTACCTTTTACGGCTGCGCCTTGATGCATAAAGTTCAACCTCTAAAGGTTCTTCTGCGGGTAGGAATCGCTTGTCGCCATGAAATACTCAGTCCTGCTGAGTTTCTATTTTCTTGCCTCTCAAAGAGATTCGATCTCTTGATCTTCTCTGAAAGTCTGACTGATGCGCCTGTTATTCAGAAGTTGCGTCTTTTAGACTTCTTGATGAAGCGCGAGTTGATTGACCTCGAATTCTAACTCAAAATCCTTTGAATGCGAGTGTGATGAACTCTGTATTTGGATCTTGAGACACGAACTTTGTATATAAAGTTCGCGTTTGAGGTTCTTGATTTAAAGAATTTTAATTCTTTTGAGGCCTCTGGACTTGGATGTGGCGACCCATATTTCTCAAACGCGGGTATGGCGACTTCTGCGTCTGATCTACCTCGCGTCTCGTATCTTAGACGCGGGTCTAAAACCATACCGCGTTCAGATCTGTGCCGGTTAAAATCGCGTCTGAAGTTCACAACTTCAATCGCGTCTGCCCTTCAATTTTTATGTTGTTGCCTTGACAGAACTTTAAACCTTCTGCACTAGTCATCCCTGCGTCTGGAGTTTACAACTTCAACTGTATCTGCCCTTACATTCCTGTTTCTGCCATTTTAACCTTCTAGTTTTTGTTTTTTATAGATTCTGGCAGTCTCAGTTAGCCTTTTGCATCTTCGCTGGGCTCTTGGGAGAATATTTCGACCAGCGAACTTGTTCGATGGGCAAGCACTCGAGAAATCAAGGCTCATGTTCATGGGCGAGGAGGATTTGCGTGGTTGATGACATCCGTCAAGGCCTTATTAGATATGATGCACCGGCAGTGCCTCCGGGTTTGTCATGGTCACAGTGGGTATGGTGGTGGGTATGGTCCTCTTGCAGGTCATGGGAAAGAGGTCATTACTTGTAAGGTCCCGGATCCTCCCTTCACCAATCTTACCCCCAGAAGTGACATCGACGAAAAACTCATGCTCATTAGATGACTTTCTGGTGGTGAAAATATTCATCAACGAAGGATCATGGCCCACACCAATTGGTCAGGTGGAATCAGAATGTTCTTCTGCATTTTGACCTCAAGAAACACCATTGTTCTCGGTCAGCGATGAGCTTCTTCAATATTTACATCACGCATCATGGTGTAATCAGCATCCGATCGTCTTCACATTGATCAGTCCTTCTTCGGTGCTCTTTCAAACATCTTGTATTTGGAGTAGTGAAAATGCCTTAAGCAGTGAGTGCAACCTTTTACTGAGAGAGAGAGGGACTTCTTTGTACTCCTTTATTGTAACGCTCAATCTTATTGTATAAGAGAGCGTCTTGTACCACTTTCATATGTTTGAATATAAATAAAAGTGACACTTTTCATGTCTTCTTATATTGTCTTGAATTCCTTTTTCACATTGAAAATCAGACAAATAGAAGTAAGGACCTTTGACTTGCTAAAAATGTGATAATAATCTTAACGAGTCAAAGTTTGGGGAAAAATCCTGTTTCAGGAATTTTAAGAATGTTGTCTGAGGTGTGATATTAACTTGACAGGAGTAGGATGATTCTTGTGGACCTCCAATCTATAAATGAGAATAATAAGTGAAATTTGCACCCCCACGGAGGATTATAAATGAGTTTTCATTAGAGGTTTGGTATTAACTTGACTAGGACTCAGCTGGGGATTTAATAGAAACACTGTTAGAGGTGTAATGTTAACTTAATAATGTTTTTAAGTAGACTTGTTATTCTGTTGACAAGAATAACAAGTGAAACTAGACCCGCGGGGGATCTAGGAGAACTTTTACCGTTAGAGGTGTGATATTAACTTAAAGGGGTGAATTAAATCTTGTCAGAAGTGTAATGTTAACTTGACAAGGATGTGAGTCAGAGGTGTGATATTAACTTGACTCAAGAACGTTTCAGCTTCATTTGGAAAAACTGAAAGCGTCACTATCATAGGTGTAATGTTAAACTTGACAGTGAAGGTAATACTAGAGGTGTAATTTTGAACTTGGCATTGGTCATCTCAACTTCGACAAGGAAGTCCTAGGGAAAGTCATGGTCATAGGTGTGATGTTGAACTTAGAAATGAACTGGATGCTAGAGGTGTGATGTTACTCATCTCAGCTTCGATATGGAAGCCTGAGGAAAAGTAACTGTCAAAGGTTTAATATTGAACTTGGCAGCAACTTAATCACTATTAAGGTGTAGTGTTAAACTTAACAGTAATTTGTCAGAGGTATAATGTTAACATGATAAAAATTGGTTTGTGATAGGAGTAATTTGAGGACTCGTCATTCTATTGATGAGAATTAACAAGTAGAATTTGAAATGTCAGAGGTGTAATTTTGAACTTGACAAATTTGTAGACTTGTTATTCCATGTAAAGGAAAGACAAGTGAAGTTCGTACTCCTTGGGAGCATTGAAGTTTTCATTATCAGGGGTATAGTATTAACATAGCAATGATTGTATTTATGAATCTACCACTCTATGGAGAAGAATTGGTAGAGGACTTTGGTGGAAAGTAAACTGAACTGTCAGAGGTTTAATATTAACGTGACAACTGTTGATTTCCTGGGGACTTAGGGAAATTTGCCGTTAGAGGTATATTATTAACATAACAGCGAGGATTTTTAAATAGTTTCGTTGTCAGAGGTTTAATATTAACTTGATGAAATCCGCTTGGGATTGGAAAATCTGGTTTGTCAGAGGTTAATATTAACTTGACAGAATCCAGTTCATTTCATTAGGGAGATGAACACCATTATTTTTGTGGTCCTACCATTCTGTGGGTGAGAATTGGTGGAGGATTTGGAGGAGAGAGTGGGACCAAGTCCACTAGGATTTTTAGCAAACCCTCAGCTATCAACGGATTGGTGTACCTTTACCAACTACCATTTGATTTAGGCTAGCCATGCTATTCCCCTCAACATGATGAGTTATCGAAGACTTATGTTGGGCTTAAAAGCTAACATTTTCTTCTATCCTCAGCCGTCGGAGACGTCGGATGTCAATAAAAGAGTAACTAAGCTAAAACAAAAGTTTCGCATTTCGTTTTTTCCTTAATATTTACATCATGCATCATGATGTAACCAGTGCTCGATTAGCTTGATACTGATCTACTGTGATGTGATCTAGTAAAGAAAAGAAGCTCTTCTTAGATCTGGAGTTTTGATCAGAGGTGCGGTATTAACTTGATCGGAGGAAGAGTGCTATCAAAGATAGTATTTTTTTTTAAGAATTTATCGTTGATTGGCATCATGAGCGTATCACTGTCTAAGGTTATGAGGTGATATGCTCCATTTGAGTAGACCGACTCTACTACAAATGGTCCTTCCCATTTAGGTTGAAATTTCCCTTTTGTCTTATGTGTCATCACCATAGGTGTTCTGACAGCTAAGATAAGGTCACCTTTCTTGAAAGTTTGCTCCTTAACTTTCTTGTTGAAGGCTCTGGTAATTCAAGCTTGATAGAGCTCGATTTATTGTTAGGCTTGCAGACGTTTATCATCTAAAGCCTCTACCTCTTGGAGTCGCAGTCGATGCTTCTCCTCATTTGTCATCTCTGTTGTCAAGGCGACACGTAGAGATGAGATTTAGATTTCTAGCGGAAGTACTGCTTCACACCCATATACCAAAGAGAATGGTGTAGCTTTCGTTGGGGTTCGCACCGTTATACGATAGGCCCATAAGCATTCACCTAACCTGTCGTCCTAGTCATGTGGCTTTTCGAGATGAATTTCTTGAGAAGTTTTCCAATAGTCTTGTTAAAAGCTTCTGCGAGGCCGTTAGCAACTGGGTAGTATGCCGTTGAAGATACACTCTGGATTCTGAACTTATTGCAGAACCTCTAAAAAGCCTGACTGACGAATTGGGGCCCGTTATCATGGACAATTCGTCATGGCACACCAAAATGGTAGATAACGTGATGTTTCAGGAATTTGATCACATCAGATGTCTTTACCTCCCTCAAAGGAATATTTCAACCCATTTAGAGAAGTAATCGGTTATGGTTAAGATGAACCGATGCCCTTTGGATGAAGAAGGGCTGATAGGGCCGACTACATCTATCCCCCACATCTCAAATGGCCAGGTAGATGTTGTAGAGCGAAGATATCCTGGTGCTTGACGGATAAAATCACCATGGACTTGACAGGGGTGACATCGTTTGGTGATGGCGTCAGGGATCATCTTAGGCCAATAATATCCCAGTCTTCGGAGTCGATCCCCAAGCTTCGACCGGGCTGATGAGCTCCACAAATGCCATCATGAGCTTCTTTGAGTACTTCCTGCGCCTCCTTTTGTGATAGGCAGTGGAGGAGGATCCCGTCATGCGATCGACGATACAGTGTTCGCGTGATCGCATTATAGAAGAATTTGGGGGCTTTCCTTCTAATGGCAGCTGCTTCTTTGGGATCATCAGGCAGGATGTTGTACAAGGCATAGTCGATGTAAGGGAATCGCCAATCCCTAGGGTCTGGACCGACCGAAGTTTCCAGAGCTTCTTTGGCTTGACAGTCTCCTTTCGGCTTTTAGTGATCTTCAAAAGTGATTCTTGGGCAATACAAGTCGTGCCTGTAGACAAGTATTTTCTCTACCACTCCAGCTGGAAGGGCTAATGAGGCAGCGAGAGATGTCATTGCATCTGCATGCACATTTCGCTGGCGTGGTACATGGTCGATGTAAAAGTTTCCAAACCTTTTGGCCATAGAGATAGTTGCATTGCAATAGGGTTTTAAGTCTTCATGTCTGACTTCGTACTCCCCTCGAACTTGGTTAACGATGAGTTTAGAGTCACTGTATGCCTCGAGATTTTTAGCGCCAATCTCATCGGAGATCTGCATTCCAATCAAGAAGGCATTGTATTCTGCTACATTATTGGAGCAGGGCTCGGTTAATAAGAAAGCTCGAGGGATCACATAATTCTACGGGGAGACCAGTACTACCCCCACTCCGGCTATGACATGCCCTTGCGGACCTGTTCTCGATGCACCGTCGAAGAAGAGTTGCCACACTTGTCTTTCAAAAGATGTCTGGGTCAGATAAACTTCAGCGATTTCGTCTGGGAGATCCTCGTAAAGTTCGGTTGCTCTCGGATCTGGATGTTCAGCCAGGAAATCTGCCACCGCTTGTCCCTTCACGACTTTTTGTGGTAAAAAGCGCATTTCATATTGGGATAGCAGTATGGCCCATTTTGCCAGTCGACCGTTTAGCGATGATGGCTTCGTCATGAGCAACCTAAAAGGGTTGACCCTTGATATGACATTTATAGTCTGGCCCACCAAGTAATATCGCATTTTCTGGACAGCGAACACCAATGCCAAATATTCCTTTTCGATCGAGTTGTACCGATGCCCGGCTCCGATCATAGTCCTACTCAGATAGTAGATTGCTTGCTCATGTCCCTGATCATTATTCTAGGCTAGCAAAGCTCCTAAAGAATGATCCATCGCTCGAACGTATATCAGAAAAGGCTTTCCCAACACCAGAGCTGTAAGGACCGGTGGTTGCGTGAGATATCGTTTGATTCCTCAAATGCTTGTTGGCAAGCATTATCCCAAATGAATGAGATACCCTTTTTTAATTAATTTGGTAAAGGGTTGGCATCTTCTGGAGAGATTCGAGATAAACCTTCGGATGTATGCTAGTCGTCCTTGCAATCCTCTAAGCTCCCTGAGATTCCTTGGAGGTTGCATCTCCTAGATAGCGCGAACTTTTTTCAGGTCTAAGTGAATTCCTTTGGATGTTACTACAAACCCTAGGAATTTACCGCTGGCCACCCCCGGGAAGGATTTGGTAGGGTCATCTTCAACTGATGTGCCCGCATGATTTCAAAGACTGTCTTCAGATCGGCTATGTGGTCACCTTTGGTGCGGCTTTTCACTGCAATGTCGTCAACATCGCATTCTACTGTTTTATGCATGTACTCGTGGAAAATTGCATTCATAACTCTCTGATATGTTGCCCCTGCATTCTTCAGTCCGAAGGACATTACAGTATAGCAATATACCCCCAGTGGTGTCCTGAAAGAAGTGTGTTTTTCATCATCAGGATACATTTTGATTTGATTATACCCTGAGAATCTATCCATGAAGGACATTCGCTCAAACCCGAACGTATTGTCAATCATGACATCCTTGATTTGGAGAGGAAATTCATCTTTGGGGTAGGCCTCATTTAGATCGCGAAAATTAATGCAAATCGGGATCTTTCCGTTTTTCTTGGTGACGGGGACGATATTGGCTACCCAATCAGGATGTTGCTCCTCCCTAATGAAGTCGTAGTCTATAAGCTTCTTGACTTCTGACTGGATTGCTTCCATTATTTCTGGACGGAACTGTCGCTGCTGATGTTTGACTGGCTTCACGTCTGAATTAATGTTAAGGCGATGTATAGCCACTCGAGGATCAAGTCCAGGCATGTCCTCATAATTCCAAGCAAAAAACATCTATATATTCTCGCACAAGAGATATTAAATCTTCTTTCTCGGAGGATGATAGGCTTTTGCTTATAAAGATGGGCTTAGGATTAGCCTCATCTCCCAGATTAATCTGGGTAACTTTATCCTCCGTGGGTGGTTCGCGTTATTAAGCGAATATCTCAGAGAGTGGTTAGGTGTTTGATCCAAGGATCTGTATCAGACTGGATCATTTCTTCATTTCTATCTTCCAGGTGGCTTGTTGAAACCATGTTTACTGAAAGTTCTCCGAAGATGTTGCCGACACTAACGTCTGACTCCTACGATGACGTGCCAGATGAGTAGTTATGGTGTAGTAATTCTCCGGACTTAAAGGCTGACGGGATTGGGGTTGATACATAACCCAAACCCCTGTGAATTCGATGGTAATAATCAGGGGTTTTCCCTTTCAGAACGAAAGACCGGAGTAGTGTTCTTCATCCTTTGCTGAAGTTTAACCCAGGACCATTTGTCAGATTATACCCCATGCTTTTCATCATTCTGAGTATATTCGGCTCATAATGAGTGAACTGAGGGGATTCATTCTCGCTTTTGACTCTTCACGAGACATCAGTTCGGACTTGATTTGTCTGAAAAAGATTGGTCTTTGGCCTTTGCGTCTTGTTGGGACCATGAATACTGATTCTTGGGCATCACCAACATCTTGGTACATTTTGAAGGATGGCTTCATTGGTACATGTAATGATGTCAGAGCATCCATTATCGACCAGGGTCATTATCCATTTCGGTACTAGTGTCTGATGACACTGAATCAGAAGCGAACACAGAAAAGTAAGTCAAATTTAACTCTTCATTAATATACCACCCGCCTACATCATTGGCAGTGTTATTAACATCGAGCTTATTAATGATCGTTACAAGTGGATCTAATTCTCACATGCACTCTTCTTCCACCTCTGGCTCGGTGTCAGCTTCGTTACTAGAGTCTGGTTCCTCAGGTTGCAGTTCCTCATTTGTTTCCAAAGAGTCTTGATACAGGAGGGAGTCTGTGAAATAGTTCTCTGCCCCTTGAACGGATGCCTTTCAACGATCAACGTTCGGACTTTCCCACTCTCGTCAATGTACTTCATAACTTGGTGGAGAGTGGAGAAGACGATGGAATTACGATGAATCCACGGTCGTCCTAGCAGCAAATTGTGTGAAGTGTCAGCGTCGATCACATAGCACATCACTTCAGACTTTAGGTCACCGATTTGATATTTGAGCTTAATCTTCCCCATTGGGCGCGTACCATTGGCGTTGAAATCAGAGATGGTAGTCTGGGTGGCGCTCAATCGGTGGGTAGGGATCCCTAAGTGCTGCATGACCCGGCGAGGCATAATGCTTAATGCGGATCCTGGATCTACCTGAATGCGGCTTACTTCAGACGATCTAATATACCCTGTGAAGTACAGGGGCTGATCATGTTTCCCCTTGACCTGCATGTCATCTGTCGTGAAAGTGATACGGGGAGCATTTTAGGAGGCATGGAGGCAGTCTTCTACATCCTTCTCCTGGGTTCCAGCTGGAATCTGGGTCATGAAGACCTCAGCATTAGCTAGGGCTTCCCTTAGAGCTTCTCTTGTTGACTTTGATAGTCTCAGGAGCTCGTAAAGGGTGATTCGGGCCGGAATATTGGCCAATTGAGCCAGGACGTCGAAGCGGTAAGGTGTTGTGGATCCTTCCGCGCGTTGTCTTTTTGGAGAGCCTTAGAAAATCGAAGCTCTTTTTGCTTCTCCACCAGTTGCTTCGCGGAGGGCTTGTCTGACTCCGCAATAGGCTTAGGAGGGCTTGCCACCATCTCGTCGTATTTCTTTAAATATGACTGACCTGAACGAGTTTCTTCCACGAGCGATTTATTGAGCTCTACGGTGAGAACGATGTTTCCTCTTCTGAATCAGTTATTGAGGGAACGTCAGTTTTTGCTTCACGGGAAGAAGCACACACCACATTACAGGATGCAGCCTTCGCCTTGGCTTTGGACCTTCTGTTGGTAACAGTAATCCATTGCTGGCTGTCCACAAGGTCGGGATGAACCCACATAATTTTTCCCTTAGTGTGGGGACGGGTACAAGACCTTTCTCTTGTTAGTGATGTGGGTCCGCATTAATCATTCTTAGTTCCCCTTTCGGGATGGGAATTACTCCGAACGGTGCTGGAGGCTGCTTTCCTAACTGAAAAAATAATGTCATATTAGCCGTCACTTTCTTCTGCTCTGGACAGAGCTTTAGCACTTCTGCATCAATCAGAGCTTAAAGGATGTCTTTGAAGATGTAGTAGCTCTTGGTGGGGTGCCCCAGCATCCTGTGATACAGGCAGTGGTTAGGATTATTGGTTTTACCGACTTCTTCAGGACGTCTAGCTTCAGGAAGCTTCAATCTGTTGCTCTTGTTGAGTAACTTAAACAACGAATCAACATGTTCGTCTTTGAAGGAATACTGCTTGTTGGCGCGTGGCTGACTTGAAGAGCCACTTCCCTTGACCTGCTGAAGTTTTGACGGGGGATTTTGTCTCTATTGCCAAATTATCTTTTTTTATTGAAAAGATGTTTCTGGCATACGCCTTGTCGACTTCTCGGGTCTGGGTTTGTTTTCTTCTGCTCTAACCCTAGCGACAATTTCTTCAGCGTGTTTACCTTGCTGGACCAATTGCTTCCATGTGCGGC
This sequence comes from Agave tequilana, assembly GCA_038442645.1. Classification (NCBI taxonomy): domain Eukaryota; kingdom Viridiplantae; phylum Streptophyta; class Magnoliopsida; order Asparagales; family Asparagaceae; genus Agave; species Agave tequilana. The sequence goes on from JAVJIF010024514.1 coordinate 64,326, forward strand.
TTTCAGCAACTCCTATTTGGACTAGGAGTGACGTTTGTAGATTGTGGCGGAATGTTTCTACCAGGGTGGCCTGGGTCAGAGTGTCATGTTCTGAAATCTCTCTACAAATGATTTGACTGACTCTCCCTTGTTGCTTTGTGGCCAGGAGAGTAGGCATTGTGATCTCCGAGTCATTTTCGAAGAAGCGTGTCAAGAAGAGCTTCTCTAGATCACTCCAATTTTTAATGGAGCGTTCTGGGAGTTTCATGAACCATTCAAAGGCAAGCCCTTTTAGAGTGCCGATGAACAAACGTGCCAAGAAGGAATCATTATCTACCACGTTTCCCGTCTGAGACTTGAAGTAGTAGATATGTTGGTTCGGTGAACCTTTACCGTCAAACGCCTGTAGGGTCAGAGTTTTGAACTTGGGAAGGTATGGAACAAGGTCCCGTCCGGCCGGACCACTCCTGCTTCTTGGAGGCCTTTTCGATTGGTAAGGGCTTCTAAACGCTACTCTAATTGACTCATTCTTTTAGAATGAATATTTCCATGGTCCGGGTTGCCTTCCTCCCTAGACGAGGATTTAGACGACTCAGAAGTAGATTGCTCCTTCCCTCGATATGTACAGAAGATGAGCTTTCTCCTTTTTTTCGTTTGCCTTTAGACTTTTTAGAGGAGGTTTTGTCGGTTGACTTTCTTTTGTCTTCAAGCAATTGTGTCAGCATCTGCTTGAGGGTATCGATAGATTCTTGTTGAGCGCGAATCATATCGAATTGTTCTCTCTGGACCTGGGCTTGCTGTTCAAATCGCCGGACCGTCTTCTCGGGAATATTCGTCATGTATGCAAAGGCTTCCTTCTCTATGGAAGAGTTAGAGGCCTGTGACTCTGCAACGGCGGAATGTGATTCATTTACTTCAATGCCCCGAGCTAGGGCACTGTAGTTGATCGGGACGACCGCACCAGTCTGAGTGCGAGTATGCCGATACACACCTTCTGGTTCCGTATCAGACTCGTCGGAGCTGACCGCTGGTTGTTTTCCCCTACTTCTGCTTGCCATATTTGCAGTAACTTTAGGGTACTCCACGTCAGAGAAAGTCCTCCTTCTATGGGAGCGATACCTTTTGGCTGATCTGGAGGTTGGGATCGATTGCCTGATGAATATCAACTGTTTGCTTGCACGTGAGCTGCAGCGGCATTCAGAGAACATTGTCGTGATAAGCCGTTCACAGCAACAAGATGGAGTGATCAGATTAGCACTCCTCTTCTTCGCCAAATAATCTCTAAGATCCGTGGGAGGAGGATCAAAGAGGTTGGCCTCGGGTTGTCGAGGGCTTTTCAGCTTCTAAGAGTCAACCTTACGTGGAGAATTCGAGACGCAGGGTTCAGAAACGCGGAGCTCGCGTTGCGCATAACAGGCGCGGCTCTCGCGTTTTGCCTTTGAAACGTGGGTCTCATTCCTTTGCTGAGCAGAGACACAGACCTCACATTTTTTATTGTCGCGCTCGATCAGCGACAGTTGAGACACGCGGGTTTTCTTATTTTCGCGTCTGGTCGTAGAGACGCGGGTCTCGTGTCTCTGAGAAGAAGGATAGCCTTCACGCTAGTGCACGTCGCGTTTGGGAAGTAGAGTCTCAGAAACGCAAGCCCGTTGGGCTTCGCGTTTGGGTCTCCATACGCGAACTCCGTGCGTCTGACGCAATTCAGAAGAGACGCAAGCCTGAGCCTTGCGTTCTATCTTTGCTGGACAGATGATTGTTCCAACTTCTTGCGCTTGCAATTGTCGCGCGCGTCGTCTCTGCCGATGTTTAGCGTTCCGGTTAGGCCGTAAGGGTTGCTGGGAACCCCCGGTGACTTAGAGCTGAGGAAGGGGACGGGCATGAACAGGCTGAATATCAACAACGTTAACCTTGCGGGTCTCATGGGAGACGTTGACGCGGGTGTCACGTGTGAGATGATCAGCCGTGACACTCTTCTTGTCAGTCGCATCTGAAGGGACTCAGAGCGGACTTGAGAGCGAGTCCCCAAAGAGACCTTGCGGTACTGTCGCGCCCTAGGGCTCTTGGAGCCAGAAGAGAGGAACTCTTCATATTTTGCCTGGTCGAACTCTATGACAAGTGATTCGACATTTTCTTCATATAGGTGACGTCACCTTGCGCCACGACTTGCTCATCGGTAGAGAAAGTAGTCCCCAGCGGAGTCGCCATCTCTTGTTTGGTGGAGGGAAATTGAAGATCGGGGAGTAAATTCTTTGTTTGATTGTAAAGAAAATTACCGCGGATCAATAGTCCTCTTACAAGAGAGGGGAGATATTCAAGCCTAAATCTCCCCTTTGTTTAAAGCCGGGTTCTTGATGTGGCGATGGAAAGTGAATCTTGTTTTTCGTTATCTGGGTGAACGTCAGGCCCTTTTGGGAATCCTTTCTTTGGATAGTAGACGAAGTAACACAGCTTCTGTCCACCGAGGATCTCAAAGAGATGGTAGGCAAAGACGAACTTGTACGTAGCAAGTTGTTAGAAGAGTGGAACTCTCTCTTTCTTTTCAACTGGAGGTCTTGGTGCTTCTACGGCTTACAACCGAAATTCTTCGTGCCAAGAATTTTCTGACCCCTCTTCCATAGCAAACTGGGCTATTTATGGATGTTTCAGGGGGTAAACATGTCCCCTAAAAAACTCATAATGGGGATTAACTCCCTCATTACGTGGGCAATAATTGACCCAGTAATGAGGGCAGTTATAACCAAGACGTAGGTTTTGATCCTTGCGTTTTGCTGCTGAAGTAATGCTTGAGAGGCACGAGTTTCCAGCTCTGCGTCAAGCTTCACGTGAGACACGGGCTTTAGACTCTGCGTCTTGGTACCGCAATAATGCTGAGACGCAGGTTTCAACCCTCGCGTCTTGGTCCTTGCATTGATGCTGAGACGCGGGTTTCAACCCTCGCGTCTTGGTGCTGCGCTGATGGCGATGACTAGCCTTGCGTTTGGAGTTTGGATTCTACTTTTTGGCGACTGTCTTCAGTGATTTTTAGACAGTCTACACATATCAAGACGAAGCTATCCTTACACAGAATCTAAAAATAAAATAAAACTAAAACAAACCGAAGTCTTCTTGTAGAACTCCTTCTCCAAGTCGACTCGATCCAAACACGATCCAAAGAGCTTGACTCCAACATAGTGCTAGATGCGATCTTGACGCGCGAGCTCTTGAATCATCATGTGTTAGCCCCAAAACTGGCTTTGAATCTTTTATTGAAGCTAATCACCTACTAAGATATTGATCAATATCTAAAACTTATTAAACACAAGATCATTAGAAAACTAACCTTCATAAGTTAGTCATCATCAAAACTAAGGTGAAAGGCCTCTGGGCCAACAGTTGTGTGGTGGAGAAAAAGAAGAAAAGAAAAGGAAAGAAAAAAGAAAAGGAGAGGAAAAAAGGAATGAAGGAGGAAAAAATGAAAAAGAAAGAAAAAAGGGAAAAAATATCTATATAAAACTCCGAACTAGGGAAAACACTGAAAATATCGAAAAAGTCAGAAAAATAGAGTAACTCAGAAAGGGCTCCAAAATTCTCAAAAATAGAGAATATTGTTTAAAGAACTATGGTGAAATTAGATTCAAGAAATTTAGTCTGATTTTCAAAATAAAAATCTTGTAATTAACCGTCGATACCTGTCTACACCGGCTCGGCCGGATTTTGATAAATTTTAAAAATTCCCCAAAAACTCTTACAGAGAAAAATCATCCTGAACAATAATATAAAATCAGATATAAAAAATCCAATCTAATTTCTAAGTTAAAAATCCTAGAATCAATAGATAATACCAGCCGACACCAAATATATTCGGGTTTTGATAAATTCAGAAAAATCTCCAAAAAATACAGTAAGGTAGAAAATATGATTCTAAAAAATAATTTGAAAGCAGATTTTATAAATTCAACTCTGTTTGTAAATTAAAAATTCAGGAATCGATCAGCGGCATCGGACGATACCTGTTTTGAAGAATTTGCAATTTAATTCTGAAAAATTTTAGAAATTTATAAAAAATCTAAAATATTGAAAAATGATATTGAAAATAAAAAACTATCAAATGTGACTATCAAAAAAATCAAATCAAGTAATACGCTAGGATCGGGTCCCCGGTTCAACTAGGGAAGACTCCTAGTTCACGAATCCGGATCCAATACAAAACAATCGTATAAATAATCATATAACAAAAACAAATATAAGAAGTAAATAAAAAAATATAATGAAAAAAATCTGAATACGTATCTAAGTACGTATCCTAGAAACAGGGTGTTACAGTTAGCCACCACCCGAGCTTGGGAATAAGCTAGTATTAACAACAGGCATCTCGGAAGCCTAGTCTGCTGTCAGCCTTTGGTTTCTTGAGGTACTCCCAACATTTAAGGAATAAATGTCGTCCTCACGGACTATGCCCCCAATAAAAGTTGCGCATTAAGGCTTTCATCTCTTTGCACATGGCTTTGGGTGCAATGCCCATTTGAAAGTAGGAATTGCTGCAAGCGAGGCTTTGACGAGGACTTCTCTCCCGCATGAGAGAGTAGGAAACGTTTTCAGTCGTTAAGTTTGGTATGCATCTTCTCGATGAGGTAGTTATGGCGCGAGATGGGCTTGCTTGTGGCAAATAAGGGGCGCCTAAGTAATGCTCATCCTTCTTCATCAGCCTGACACCAAGGATACCTGCTAGTTCATTCTTCACATAAAATGAGAGGTTATTATTGAAGAAAATTGAAGATTTGAAAAAGTTTATCACCTGTCCTGACCACACACTATAAATGTCAAGGATGGCTTAGCAGTCTCCAGATTGCTGCGCTAGGCTCTCCAAATATCATGAGATCATCGACAAACATCAGATGTGAGATGGACGGTGCTAACGGTTGATCCTCATTCCCTTGAACACTCCTAATCTCGCCCTCACAGAGAAGAGAGGAGTACAGTACCCCTGAACAAATGATGAATAGGGAGGGGAGAGCGGGCAACCTTGCTGAAGTCTCCGCTCCGGACGAAAGAAGTCATCCACTTCGGCATTGATGTTGACCCTAATAAGAAAGGTGGAGACACAAG
>JAVJIF010024515.1:0-60008 GCA_038442645.1 Agave tequilana
CCGGTCGACCGTCATGCACGGACGTGCACAGCAGACATGCACGGGGTATATCGGTCGACCGCCCGGTCGATCGAATGAAAGTGCCTAACTCTCGATTAGGCCCGGTCGACCGGCCCGGTCGACCGGTGCATAGGGTTGGTCGACCGGCCGGTCGACCGACAGTTGGGTCGGGCTGTTTCGGGAAAGTACTGATTTGAAATCTGTTTAAGTATTGAATAGATTTCTAGGGTTTGTTAAGAGAAGATAGAAAAGAGGCAGACCTCTCTTAATCACTAGAGCTGAAAACATTGTATTGATTTCAAAAATCAATAGAAACCCCTCTCTTTCTTACCCCGAGGACGTAGACGAAAAGGCCGAACCTCGTTAAATCTGAGTTTATGCTATTATCTGGGATTGTGTTTTATTTGCTGTTGATAGTATTGTTCTTTTGCATCTGAGATTTAGGGTTTCCTCTTTGTGGTTGTTGTCCGGCGTACAACACTAGTCCCTTTAAGGTTTCTCGCACGACTCATGTACTATTTAATATAGACTTTCAACTTTTTCCACACCCAAAAAAAAAAGGAAAAAAAAGAAAAGAAGAAGAAATTTAAAAAAAAAAAAAAACGAAAAGAAATGAGTAACAAGGTAACTTGAAAGAAAAAAATTGCTTGTGTGTTGATACTCCTAGAGCTCATTCCAACAAAAGCAATGCGAAGAATCATTTCATTGCCTGCCCACATTAAACCACCAAATCAAGGGACTAACTATGGGATGGTCATCTAAAATTTCAAAAGCAAAGGAATCATATGGTGCCTCCAATTCTAACCTAGCACACAAAATCTCTACTCTTTACTGGTATCGCCATTTTTCGCCATAATGATACCATGTCCTTTGCAGAGGCAATGGAGTCTTGGCTGAGGGATCGACCTCGCAACTGGGAAGATTCTGGCCACATCCTTGTTCCTGACACAAAAGCGATGCGCATATTCTCACAGTGTCTCCTACCATTTCCATTACGATCCACCTCCATCCTCGTCACCAGAGAAAGTTGCGGGGACTTGGCTGCCATACTTTTTTGCTTTGAGAAGCAAATGGATGCCCATTTGGTTCCTGCTATCTTCTCTGCATCATTCCATTGCTTTCTACAGTGAGGAGTTGTTACCTAATAGAGAGAGACACTCAAGATTCCTGTTAACCTAGTTGAAGCGCCAAACCCTCTTTCAAATATTCAGCGTGATTCAGTAATGTGCATTTTGTTAGTTCTATATAACTTGACAAGTTGAGACAAGCCTTGTGACCCAAGACTGCCTACCTCATTGTGAAACTATGTACTCTTTCATCAAAAGGCAGCTCGTGTGGGAAACCATGGCTAGGTTCAAAACATACACTATTTTTGTAGAAGAATATAATCATGTAAGTGGCCTGCTAGTTGACCCCCTGACTGTACAAAGAGTTAGCTCAAAAGTTAAGCTAACTCTTGCGAAACTCTTGCTAAAAGGTTCAACATCGATATGACTTTCTAAACTACTAGAAACTCCAACTTATTACTTCTCAAAACTATCCAAAAGCACCTAAACTTTAGATTAGTAATTGTACAAAATCCTTGGAATTAGTTCCTCCACTACAATAGAAATGGGCTTCCATGACAGTTTAAACCACCGTTAAAAAGTAATGATCCAGGCGACATAAAATTTCATAGAGGTTTTGACTGTAACTCCCCGCTCCACCGAGTACGGAGACAATATGCGACATACATACGCAAAGCGGAGATACTCTCACATACACATGTTAAGCATCAGTACACGTAGGAATTAGAGTACGAAAGCATAATGGTAATATGCATTCTAACATAAATAACACAAGTACACTGCTATGACAGAGCATGATGCAATATTACATGAATATTACATCACTAAAGAGTACAAAAGTATGATTTGTGAGTGATTTACAAAGTATAAAAACTGGTAGATGCTCACGAGCTGGAAAACGAATCTCAAGAGCCGGTCAACATTAAGTAGGACTGGAAGAGCAATAGCTTATCTACCATGTTACTGCTGCGCCACTCTGATCTCTACGAAAGGATCCATCACGGTCAAGTTTCGGGATCTGGACATGCTGGAGTTATCAAAAAGCAATCCAATGAGTATGTAAAATGAAGCCAAGTGGCGTGCACAAGCAAACAACACGTGTATCTATAAATCTGAATCAGAAGAGCATATATCGAAAATCGTGTCGTGAGTTCAAGCACACATAAGCATGCAATGAGGCATCAAGTAAAGCAAATGTGAGCAAAATCAGTTGTACAATCTCAGATACGGATTCACAAGATCAGTACATCCAGGGGATAATCCAAATAAGAAAACCTTCATATATATACCTTACACCTCATGTCACCATCATCTAAGTTTATGCAATCCAAGTTGTCCGAATAATTATATTATATTATTATCATAATGATGTGATTCATAAATGCAAGTCAGGAAATTCATTAACGCTGATATCATTTCAAACATGTGCAGGCAGGATAACTTAATTATATAACAATAGTAATAATTGGTATCGCTTGTTTTTTGATTCATTACCCTTCAGTGTCCTATACCACTGGTAATTCGTACTGGAATCCGTACTTCTGACAGAACTGTTAGGGAGATTTCGCTCTCATATTTTAAATTAACCGCAAGTGCACAATGGTCCGATATAGCACTGGAGGGTCGATCTACAGGGACATGTCGTTTATATGGTTTCAACACTTTTAAGCGAATTGGTCAAAAGTTTTTATGGAATTGTATTTTAAATTAAGAATTAATCTCGAAAAGTCAATTCAAGTACTAACGATTGAATCCCTAAACTAGCATTAAATGGTCAACTTCAGTCTCTATACCGGTCTGTTGTCACTCCCAACTCTTTACTTCTAACAGACAAAAAAAGTCTGAATACTAGATCTAGGTACATGGTATTGTCTAATTATATTATCCATCAAAGGTAAATAAAATTAATAACTTAAATAAAATGCGAAAAAAGAAGTAACACCCTAAATGGACCATTAATCTAGACACATAACCTGTCAAATACCTAGTGCTTTTAGGAATAACTACTAAAATAGTAGGTCAATTGGTGTCTCTAAACAGCTACTGATAAAAGATTACCGGTTAACCACATGAGCAACTAACATAGGTTCATCTCTTCTGGATACTCACGCGAAAATTAGTTACTCACCACTAAGTTAATCACAAAATAATTTACATGATAAGACATAATTAAATCAAATAATTAATTACAAATAGTTAAAACAACTAAAACAACCTACTAATTACTTCATGCAAGCTAGTCACTAATTAATTAAACTAATGTATATTGACTAACACTTAATAAATATTTAAACTATTTAATTACCTTACATTAATTCACATTGCGCTGTGCCACTTCTCTGCGGGCCTGTTTGGTTAAGGGTGGAAGTGAGGAAGTGAAGAAGTGAGGAAGTGGTAATAGTTCCCTTTGGAATTTGGGAATTGTTTAGTAAGTTTTTTGGTGTTTGGATGTTGTTGGGAAGTGTGGTTTGAAAAATGTTATGTATTTTTCGGTGTTGGATGGTAATGTGGAAGTAGAAGTGGAAAAGTTGACCACAAAGTTGACCGCAAAAAATATTAAAACAAAAATTATTTAAGAAAAATAAAAATTGGACTGTAATTAGAATGCAAGTAAGATTTATATGAGCAAAAAATTAACTATTTTGTATTATAACTTATTACAAATGAGATTTACATGACCACAAAATTAACTGTAGCACACTGGAAGTGAGGAAAAGGTTTTGTAAAAGAGAAAAGAGAAAAGGAAAAGACCTTTTTTCCATTTTCCTCTTCCGGTGTTTGGATGAATAGCGGAAATGAGAAAAGACACTTCCCACTTCCACCCAATTCCTTGAATCCAAACAGCCCCGCGCATTGCAAAAAAAGAAGTGTAAGTGGACCCCTCCTCATTCTCTGCCTTGTCCATTCTTACACTCACGCACACGAAAGAATCCAAGTGATGCTTCATGATTCCCACCATGCGCCAATTGATGGCGCAAATAAGAGTTTTTTTTGCTCACCGCGCTCTCCGTGCGCAGTGAGCCGTCCGATGAGGTGGGCCCCACTGGGTGGGACCCACTCCACCTTAACGGACGGTTCACGCCGCGCAGTGAGCAAAAAAATTTTCCACAAATAACCCATTCGCCCTTGTGTGGACCCTACGGCACCCAGCCGCGTCCTTGCGCTCGGGATTCAATGTAGAGAGACGAAGACAAGGAAGCTTGTTTCTCTGTGTGCACAGGATCAGAGCTCAGAAGCCACGTTGGCCTCATACACATTTAATGACACGCTCTCAACTCCAAAAATGAGAAAATCAAAGCAGAGAGAAACAAAAGAAAGAAAAATAGCTTTTTAATTAAAAGAAAATTTGGCCAAAAATCAGGCAGAAAAAATGACCAAAACAAAAGGCAGTGTCAAACTCTAGCCATCATGTTCTTTACTAGGCTCTAGGGTTACGTTATTTAGTCTCAAATTTACATTTAAAACTCTGAACTTTATAAAATTGTATTTCAGCTCAGTCTAATTTCAGAAGTAGACTTTCTTTGTCAGTTTTGAGTGGCTAAATTGCCGAATCAGAAGAAGTCATCAAAATGAAAGTTGTAACTCTCTGAATCCTCTTTCCGTAGATATACTTTTGGATTTCTATAACAAAAGTTATCATCAAAATACTACAGCATCGTTGAAAAGTCTTTTAATAAACTTCTTTTGGCTTAACCACTCTTTCAAAATGTGCAATTGTTGTATTTTCTCCTTCTGTTCTGCATGTCCAACAAAAACACTAAAATACACGAGTAGTATTATTTACATACAAAAATATAGATAAATGAGGTATTAAAGTGTGATTAAATCATGCTAATCAAATACCCCACAACTATCATTATTAGTCCTCGAGCAAAATATATAAAAGAAAAAAATAAAGCTAACCTAATCTAACTCACTTTCATAAGAATCACGGTTGCACTTAGTACGTGCAACAAGCCGTTAAACCCCAAGGTTACCCTAGAGGACGAGTTTTTGTCTCGTCAGAGTTTTCAGTGGATATACCCACAAAATCTATAAAAGAATGAGATGAAGGAATAAACAAAAGTAAATAAGGATAACCGAAATTAAGAAAAAGAAAAATCACTTTTTCCTACTAAAGTTAACTAGTTAGCATGATCATAAATTTCTAAGAGTTTCATTTTCAAGTAAAACCTCAATTCAAGAAATTATATTGTCTATAAAATAAAGTTTTGAATCTAAAACTTCACATAATTCATCCTAAGTTTTAGATTCTATGCACCCTATGATAGTGATTTACTTTTTAGGCTTAAAAATATTTGACTCCAACTTTCATACTTATTTTTACATAATATGTTTTCCCTTATTTTTTAACACTTTTAACTATCTTTCGCGTAAATACCGAGATTTCCTGAGGCCCAGGGACCTAGCTAATTGATAATAAAAAATTGTTATGTTTTAAAGTGTCTTTTCCTATACCCATGTAACAAGATTTCGGCTAATGCTCCCAAGCTAGATAGTTGATTAGTCTCTAATTTTGTATAATTTTTATCACATCCTCACATTTATTTCGTATTGAATTCTGCTAATAAAGTTTTGCTTGCTTGATTCTAAGTCCATGGTGTGCAATGAAAAAGAAGACCCTAAATCACCATTTAATTGGTGATTAAAGGCCTATTAAGATAGCCATTGACTTAGGAGGCTGATTCTATCAAAACTAGGGGCTGCAAACACGAAATCGGGACCAGATACTGACAGGAGACAAAAGGACTGGGCGCGGCTCGAAGCGCCACGCGCGTAGCCACTACATGGCCACGGTAAAGCGGCCCTAGCCGCGCTTCGGGCCAGGGTTTGTCACCTGACCCCCTGTTCCCCTGGTGCCTATAAATACCCCCCTGGGTTCCAGAGTTGGAGATATACAGAGTTTAGGATAGTTTCATTTTCATGTTGTAGTTTAGGGTAGTTTAGTTTAGGTTAATTCTTCTTCCCCATTGTATTTTCTAATTTTTTTAGATCTTATATTAGGAGAAAGAGTGATACATGAGTAGAATACAAGAGTGCTTGTAATAGAAGGTGACAAGTTATGAAAGGTACTCTCTTTATCTCTCTTTATTTTCTATCTAACTTCTTTTACATGCATAGCTAATCTTTTCTCTCATGGCAACTAACTACTAACCACAACTTGCTAACTTCTTTTATGATAATCCACATGAATCTAATAGCCTCGATTTGGCCTTGCTCTTGCAAGAGCCATTGATGGCTCATGATGATGGATCTAACGCTCTAACTTTCCAACCACTAATAAGCTAACATTATTTTACTTCATACTTGCTCTTATTGGGTTTTGATGATTTAAGTGTAGCTTGTATTTATTTGTTGAATTGGGTTGTGATGAGTTACATATGGGTCATTCTTGGAATTGCTCTTGAACCAAGGACTAGTGTTGGCCAATGATACATGTGAGGCAACTATCACTAAGAGGTTAGCGTGTTGGAGGAGTCATTAGTAGTTAGTAGCCGTGAGTTTTCTTTCTCTTTCACTTGTTTTAGAAATATTCTAAAAACCACAAATACCATTCTATTCTATGTTTCCCAATTCTTCGTATTTCACTGTACTTCTCTTTTCATTCTTTATTTTATTTTTTTCATTCTTTAAAACTTTGAAGAACTTTTAACAAACACGTGAATTAACCGGTAAAGTTTCTATCGCCTCATGTCCTTATGGATTCGACTCGTTTTAGCCTCCATGCTATAACGGAAGTATCGAGGAAGCCAAAGCGCAGACACTTTAAATCTTAACTTCAAAATATACACTTTTTGTGTGTGGTTTTCCCCCGATCAAATTTTGGTGCCGTTGCCGAGGATGGGAACGGTTTGATTTCACAAGTTTGCTAACTTTTCTTCTTTATTTTTTGATGTGCAGGTTAAAGTTTTAGCATTGCAGAAGCCCACACTGGCTCAAGTGTGGTCGGGTAAATTCTTTATTATTATATTCTGCTGCTAATTTTTGTTTATATTACCTATGCACTGTAAATAATTTTAAGAACTAAAATACAGAAATTGGATGCTTTAAAACGGTTTAGACATTTGCATCTTGACACGTGTCAATTTTAATTCCAATATACTGTTTTTTATTCTTGTGTGTTGTGATATTGACGGAGGTGTACATATTGCATTGCATATAGTTAGGACAAACACTTCAGTGATTTACTTGCTTTTTTGTGTTCATTCTTATCTATGCACACTTGCACAAATTATATTTAAGGGCGAACCTAAGACAACATAAGGTGAGAAAGTTATTACCCTCCCTTAGCCCAAAAATCACCTCCCCACTCACACAATCCACGCCTTAATAAAATTGCTAGACGTTGGCCCCTAGGGACATCTCGGACTCATTTAGGAGATTGACCTAAGGGGGAAGTTGTTAGAATTTGACTCTTGCTAAATCGGTGTCTAAGGTTGGGGATTGAGAGACGAAACCTCGAAGAACGGTGGTTTGACATAATTAGGCCTGCTGCTCCGGCACGGATACCTCCCACTGATCTTGCCCCTACCTGGCCGATTAACTCGTAGTCAGCTTCCGATAATAAACCCTCCGTGGACAGTCTAACCAGTTAGGAGTCGTCTAGGTCTAAGTTAACCCTAGCATAGGCTTGTTTTCTTTTTCTTTGTTTGTTTGTTTGTTGTTTGTTTGTTTTCTTTTTTTGTAAATTGTGAAATAGATTTTAACAACAATAATTCTTTCAATCATGATATAAATCCATATTTCACTCCGACCTCATTTGACTCGGATAACTCCAGCCCGGCTATGTACAACATGAACCAACCATATATGCCTAGTTGGGATTATCCGACTCAATATGACCCTTATCCTCAATCATATGACTATAATCTTCAAAATAATCTCAACTCTTCATAGAGTTCATGGGGATTCAACTATCTGAGTCCAATTTTCAACCATCTTGTCCACAATTTTCATTCCCCGATTTTGGTTCATATACCCCTTTTCCTGTTCCACCACCTGAAGAAAAATCTGATTTGAAAAGGAGTATAGAAGAGTCCCTATAACAAATGTAAAATTTGCTCAATTCACAATCCTTCCCATATCAAACTCCACATACTTCTTTTCTAAAGCATCCAATTGAAGAAGAATCTGAGTTAAAAAGCGTTTGGAGGTCTTTTGTGATAGAATGCAAAACATGTTGGACTCTTTATCTCAACCAAAATTTCAAGAGTCCTACTCATCTTTTCCAGTTTCACCTATTCCAAATTAACAAACTTCAATACTGGACGTGAGTATGAAACCCTTGCGTGAGTCCGAGCAGCAAAATCCGATGGACTCACAATTTCACCACAATTTCCAAAATTGACTTCCATACTCTTCTTTTCAAGAAAAACTAATTACAAAAAGTATGAAAGACATGATTCAGACTCAACTTTCTGTTACCCTGTCTGTCAGTAGGTTAGACTCAATAATGAGCGATCTGATCAATAAGAGTGAGAAAAATCTTTCTTGTCAACCATTGACTAATCCTTATATCTCTAACTCTACTGATTGGACCCTTGAATCATGTCATTTTGGTAATCCAGATTCAATTTCAGAACATACATTCGAACTTGACCAAACTCCAAGTTATGAAAGTCACCTGGACATTCTAGCAAGTTATCCCTTCCCTGAAATTAAAATCGAACCTGAATGTGATCCTGAACCTCCTGTTGGAAATTTCATTTCACTTTTTGATTCAACAATGACTCCGGCATCTTTACCAGATTTTTTTCTCTATTCCGGAGTCAACATTAAATCCTGTACCCGTACATTGTGAAACTGAATCATCAATATCTTATGATCACACTATGGAGAAAGTGTGTGAACATCAATTCTTTGGTTTAGACCCTATTTTTGAACCAATTTCGACTCCCATTGTTGACTTTCGACTTGATCTGAGTCAACTTCCCGAGTCGGTGTCGGTTTTTCTTCCTATTCCATTTAAGTCCAAATCCATCATTTTCAAAATCACACTTCATTGTTGGACAAGAATGTTAACAAAAGTGACTCAGTAATTATTTTTGAAAATTGAAAATTAGATGGGGATAAAATCTTCAATAAGACTATTCAATCCATCATTCTTTTACTGGGTCATATTAGAGAGGTCATTGGTGGGTTCCTGCAAGATCCACGCTATTTTGATTGGGTCGCAACGCTTGGCCCAATCAGACCACCAACGGAGCCACCCCCTTGAGGTAATCTTTCTTCCCTCTCCATTTGTTTCATGTATTTATACATTCACGATGTATTGAGGACCATGCATGAGATAAGTATGGGGGAGGGTTTACTAACGTAGTTAGTTTTATATTTTCTTCCTTTTACACTTCTTTTTAATTAAACAAAAAAAATCTTTTATATAAAAACTTTTTACCAAGCTTTTTGAAATAAGATAAGCAGTTTTGATTTATTTTTAAGAAATTAAGATTATCTTAGGAATTAGGAAGACCTAAAATTATGAAATTTTAAACCAAGTCAAAATAATAGATCTTGTTTAAATTTTAGGATAAGAAAGTAAGATTGAAAAGATAATTTGATCTTGAATTTTTTGCCTTAGATTTATGCATTCCACACTTACGCAATTTTTGGGATTGAAACAAAGGCTGAAAATGTTATATATATATATATATATATATATATATATATATATATATATATATATATATATATATATATATATATATAATTTAAAAACCACCTATTAAAGTTGGGTAATTATACCTCAGGAAGCATGATTATTCACACCTAAAACGCTGGATAAAAGAAAAACCCCTTTAGTTTGTGGCCTTATTTACTTGAGTCCTTAAGTCTGAGGGATGTTTTTTTCATCTGGTGCCCTAAGACCATCTGGTTTGGAAGTCACCGGCTAAAGACTCACTACCCGGGTAAATAAGAAGCCTAAGAAATTAAGGGAAGAAAAAAAAAGATAAAATATATATATATAATAATATAAATAAATGGTATGAAAGTTAGAGTCGATATCCTAGAAACCTTCACTATTCACAAAGTGTAAATTTCTCTAAGAGTTTTATGAAAGATCAAAAAGTCAATTCAATTTTAAATTCTTACATTTAATTTATAACAAGATTTTTTGCATTTTGACTTAGTTTAAGAAAGAATAATTTCAGGTTAACCTCTGACCTTTGATCACTTAAATTTCGCAAAAATACTTCAACACTTTTCTTTATTTCAAAAATGCGTTTTCAAAATACTAACATTTGATTTCTTTCTTTATGATTTTTGTGGGTGTAATTCACTGAAAATCCTCAGGAGACAAAACTCCTCCTCAGGAGACAAATCTTCATTATGAAGTAGGAATTTGAGTGAAGAAATAAAAGTAGAATTTTTTTTTAAAAAATAGAGTTTTTGGGCAGAAAACTAGTATTTTGAATTGGTGTGTTTAGCCTAGGACAACATCCCTATTTATAGCTGAAATCTATAGTCAGTTAGGGTAGTTATCAGGACAAATTTGAATATTGAAACGTTAGATAAAATATCAGAAATCAGAAACTGTCTAACAGTTAGAAACTGCTATTAGCCGACTCGGGATTAGGGGTTAGTCGACTAGGGTATAGATTTTTGCCTATACTAGTCGACTTATAAAGGGGACAAGTCGACTATAGAATGACTGATATAAAAGACATGTTTCTGAAAATTGAATATAGTCGACCAGTAGAAGTATTAGTCCACTACTACAAGGATTAGTCGATTAATAAAGTGGATAAGTCGACTAATAATGTTAACTGTCAAGAAATAGAGAGTTGGTAACTTTTCAGGACAAAAGTTAGTCGACTACATAAAATAGTAAGTCGACTATAAGATTTATAAGTCGACTAATAAAGGGTATAAGTCGACTAATAGGGCTTATGATGTGTGTGTGCGCGCGTTCAAGGCTTTTAACATTCTAATAAACATTACAAAACACATCCACAGCCATTGTCCTTGAGATATCTTGAGCATGTAGAAGCATGTAGAACTCTTGTATAAGCTTGTGAGATAGAGCTCCAATGAAATGACTTCACAAATGTATCATCAAAATCAAGTTCCAACATTCTCCCCCTTTTGATGATGATACTTTGTGTGCATGACAACCCCCTGCAGAAAATATGTTATATGTTCTCCCCTGTGTAGAATAGGCTATAACAAATATAGAAAATATGTGTTCTCCTCCTGCAACAAATATGTCATAATACATATATATGATAAATGTTTGAAATATTTTTGTATATATTTTTTTATATGGTACCTGAAAGATAAATATTTGATGGTACCAATCATAATAAGATCAAAGCATTAACCTATAGGAATCCAAACCCAATATGAATTTGGTTTCCATCTGTTAGTATACACATAATTGCAAGAATTGCATATAGAATCTATATATGATGTAATATAAGTATTTTTATAAAAAATGCTTAAGTTTTTAGGAATCCATATGCATTTGTTCTTAATTCTTTTTGAAATAATATCAATATTTCTTTTCACAAAAGAATTATATGGATTATGATTCTTTTTATAAAAATATATAGATTTTCCACTTTGATTTAAGAATCCAAGACCATAATGATTATGTGACATCTTTTGATAAAATAACAAATCATTTAACTTTTCTTTTTCTTGATTAAATTTAGTCATATTTTTCAAAATCTCTTCATATTTCATTTTAAAACTTCATATGTCTTTATTTAAAACAATAATTCTTTCATTTAAAGACAAAGTTTCCTTTTTAAGCACAATATTTTCTGTTATAAAATTCTCACTATCTTTTTTCAATGATGATATAACTTTTTCAAAATCATCTTTTTGAGAATTTATAGAAGAAATTTGAGGAACATAACATGAATTTTCTATGAAAAGTTTTGCATTTTCCTTTGACAAAACTTTATTCTTTATCTTTCCATTCTTATGATCATTGTATAATTCATGAAATGCATCTAAAAGTTCAGTATATTGTACCTCATCTTCTTCTTGAGCCATAAATAAATGTTGGTATGTTCAGTGGCTTCTTCTTCGTCAGAGGAAGAGGAATCACTATTTTCTTATGATGCTTGATAGTCTTTCTTCTTTTTGAACTTTTTGCTCTTGAATTTATCTTTATTTTTTAGCAATGGGCAATCCTTCTTCATATGACCTATTTTATTACAATTAAAACATTTAACTTACCTTATTTCAAGAACTTTCTAAACTTTCTTGAGAGCATAGCCATCTCCTCTTCATCATCATCTGAATTGTTCGTATCCGAGGATACATGGAAAGCAAGTTTTTCTTCTTTGAGAAAGGTTATTGTTCATCCTTCTTTCTGTCTTCCAGTTGTACTTCATATGTCATTGAATTACCAATGAGATTTTTTTAATGACATAGTGGAGAGATCATTTGCTTCTTCGATTGCAGTTGTCTTCTTCTCCTAATCTGATGTGAGTGCACGAAGGATCTTGCGAAATTTTTCGATTTGAGTGTATTCCTTTCCAAGAGATACTAAGGAATTTATTATGTCGGTAAACCTTGTAACCATTTCTAAGATGGTTTCATTCCCCTTCATTTTGAATAGTTCAAACATGTGGACAAGAATAAAAATTTTAGATTCTTTAACCTTATTTGTGCCTTCATGTGTTACCTGTAGAGTATGCCATATTTTGATTTGCAGATGTGGTTGTTGACACACGATTAAATTCCTCTTTGGTTAAGGCACAGAATAATGCATTCATCGATTTGGCATCAAGGTTCGCATTTTTCTTTTGATCATCACTCCAAGCGGTGTAGTTGGTTGTCGGTTTAATGTACGCTGCTTCTATTATGTTCCATAGTTCGTAGTTGAGTGATTGCAAGTAAATCTTCATTCTACACTTCCAATAATTGTAGTTGGATCCATCAAATAGCGGTGGACGTTGTGTAGAATATCCTTCTTTGAATTGTGATGAAGGAAACTCCATTGCCATCCTTGTAGGTTGTTGACTGGGTATGCAGTGCTCTGATAGAGTATGCCGGGCCGAGCTCTGATACCAATTGTTGGTCCCGAGATGATACCAATTGTAGGATCTAAAATATATGTCAACAAACAAAGATATTAGCGTTAAATATAAATAAACTTGTAAGTAAGGAAATTAAATCTCAGAAAAGAAAGCAAACATAAACACAAGATATTTATCCTAGTTCGGTCCTCTTGACCTACATTCAGTCCCCAAACCACCCGCTTGAGATTTTCCATTAACCTTTAATTTTGTACATCCAAGACCAACACCTTGTACACCACTTGACAAATCTCCTTTGTCAAATGTATACAACTCTTCGTACAAACCAAGAAGACCACAACACCTTGTACAATCTCTCTTCAACCCGAAGACGCTCTTATACAATCCTTCTCTTTGAGTGATTACAATCAATCATATAACCCATGAATCTGTCTGTGATCGTGAACAATGGCTCTTATAAGTAGACTCTCAAAAATCTTCACTATGGAGTAGGATTTGAGTAAAGAAATGAAAGTGAAATAGTTTTCTGAAAAACAGATTTTTGAACAGAGTTTTTGAACAGAAAACTTGTATTTTGAATTGGTATTTTATCCTAGGACAACATCCCTATTTATAGCTGAAATCTATAGTCAGTTAGGGTAGTTATCAGGACACATTTGAATATTGAAACGTTAGATAATACACCAGAAATCAGAAACTGTCTAACAGTCAGAAACTGCTATTAATCAACTAGGGATTGGGAGTTAGTCGACTAGGGTATAGATTTTTACCTATACTAGTCGACTTATAAAGGGGGCAAGTCAACTATAGAATGGCTGATACAAAAGACATGTTTCTGGAAACTGAATATAGTCAACCAGTAGAAGGTATTAGTCCACTACTATAAGGATTAGTCGACTAATAAAGTGGATAAGTCGACTAATAATGTTAACTGTCAAGAAACAGAGAGTTGGTAACTTTTCAGGACAAAAGTTAGTCAACTACATAAAATAGTAAGTCGACTATAAAATTTATAAGTCGACTTATAAGGGTATAAGTCGACTAATAGGTCTTATGATGTGTGTGTGTTCAAGTCTTTTAACATTCTAATAAACATTACAAAACACATCCATAGCCATTGTCCTTGAGATGTCTTGAGCATGTAGAAGCATGTAGAACTCTTGTATAAGCTTGTGAGATAGAGCTCCAATGAAATGGCTTCACAAATGTATCATCAAAATCAAGTTACAACAATTAACACTTAATAAATAAAACTATTTAATTACCTTACATGTATTCACATTGCGCTGTGCCACTTCTCTGCATTGCAAAAAATGGTGTGTAAGTGGACCCCTCCCTCATTCTCTACCTTGTCCATTCTTGCACTCACACACAAGAAAGAAACCAAGCATGTGATGTGATGCTTCATATGCCAACCATGTACCTATTGATCACGCACATAGCCCAGCGCCGAGAACTCTGCATCAGTTTTGCCCTTGAGTGGACCCCACGGCACCCTGCCGCCTCCTTGTGCTCAGGATTTGATGTAGAGAGATGAAAACAAGGAAGCTTGTTCCTCTGTGTGCACAAAACCAGAGCGTAGAAGCCACGTTGGCCTCACGCACAGATAATGACACGCTCTCAACACCAGAAACGAGGGAAATCAAAGCAGAGATAAAAGAAACAAAATAAAGCAGAAAATATCTTTTTAATTAAAGAAAAATTCGGCCAAAATCAGCCAAAAAAATGGCCAAAACAAAAAGCAGTCCCAAAATTCTAGCGTTCATGTTCTTTATATAGGCTGTAGGGTTTGAAACTTTTACAAATAAGTTCTGAAAACAAGTATAATATTACACAGACACTGTTTAGTCTCAGATTATATTTAAAACCATGGACTTTATAAAATTACATTTCAGCGCAGTCTAATTTCAGAAGAAGATTTTTTTTGTTAGTTTTGAGTGGCAAAATGGCCGAATCAGATGAACTCATCAACATGAAAGTTGTATCTCTCTGAATTTTCTTTCCGTAGGCACCTAGGTGACCCCTTCTGGAGTTCTATAGCAAAATTTATCATTAAAATACCAAAACATCTCTGGAAAGTCCTTTAATAAAGCCTTTTTTTTTTTGGCTAAACCACTCTTCTAAAATGTGCAATTATTGTGTTTTCTCCTTCTGGCAAGCCTGTCCTGCAAAAACACTAAAAGTACCCGAGTAACATTATTTATTTACAAAACTATAGATAAATCGGGGCATTAAAATGTGGTTAAATTGTTCTAATCAAGAACTCATCCGAACTCTGATATACGGATACTATTATTCAAATGAGAGAGTGACCGAATAGCATCTGCTCATAACATTATTATTGTTAGGTAATTGAGTTATATCTAGAGCAGAGAGATGTATTATATTTTAAGTTATTCAATAATAATAATAGTACCACCGATATTTCAATCATTTCCTCCACCAGTGTCTCATACCACTGGCAGTCCATACTTGAGCTTGTGCTCCAGCAGAACTCGTTTGGATCTGGTATATGAGTATCAATACTCGAACAAAGCAGAGACCAAATAACACACGTTTTTAATGTTATTATCGTGTACCGTGTAATGTGTCCAGTGCAGGGTCAGGAAGGCTGGTGTGCCAAGTTAGCGATCGTGGACCCTAAAGGTGGCTCCCTGGATCCCAAGAGGTGGCCTCCACCATGTATGTGGTGTGGCATTAGCTCCATGTGGCATTTAACTCTACACATCGTGTGTGTCCTAGGTAACAGGAGTGTTGAGGACGTGACTGTGGACCATAGAGGTGGCCACCACAGATCACAAGAGGTGGCCCCCGCCATGTGTCTGTCATGGCACTTTGCTCCGGTGGCACTTGGCTCCATACGTCGTTCCTTGATGTCCGGGTAACAGGTGTGGCTTGTGATATGATTACATGAGTCAAGTGATATAATAAAGGTAATATGTCAGTGTCGTGATACTAGAAAGAGTAAAGCAAGAATAGATCAAACATCCACATACAAGAATACAGTATAAGAGGATGTTTCAAATTCTTCACAACCAATATAAAATTAAAGTAATATATTATAATAATGATAAACTACCAAGCACACAACCAAGCGGAGCTAAGCAAGCCTAGAGCGAATCAAGCATACAATGCTAGATGCATCATGCTCGAAGTGGTTACCGCTCGCGGTGCTGCTAAATGTACACGGCGAAGTAATCGTATGAATGCTATGATACGCACGTGGCGAAGCCATGCTCATGGCGTAACTACGCTCGGACGTAGCCAACGATAAAGCGCTAAGCACTAGGCCCGTTTACCAGGCGGAGAATGAAAAGTCCTGAGGACTTCTAATAAATCTCAGAGAGGTTAAACTCGGAGGCTGAGTAGTGAAACCGCGGAGCAGTTAAGCCAGTCTCTCAAAGCTACCACTAAACCCAGAGGGTATAAGGCCAATTCTTATTGAATAGCCTAGAGACTGACCATAGCCTGAAGGCTGAGTAATTACCTACATAAGTGTTAGTACACAACACACACACACATACAAAAATAATAAATGGAGAACTGTAGAACAGTTAACCTTGCAGCAGGGCTGCCATGAAACTTAGAGGGTATAAAGCCAGTTCCTATTGGTTAGTCCAGCTCGAGGGCTGAGTAGGCAAACCACTCTGCAAAGCTACTATGAAACTCAGAAGGGTATAAGGCCAGCTCGTATTGATAGCTTGCAGAGCGGTTACCTCGCAGCGACGCTATCACGAAACCTAAAGGGTATAAGGCCGACACTTATTGAGTAGGCTTGCCCGAGGTCTGTAGTCGGAGTACCTACAACCTGCATATAACTCTTAATAAGTACATCAATCACCCATACAAGTCTAAATACATGCAAGTACACAACTAGAGCTCCTATCATTGATACAATGGTTCCACCGATACAAATACAAATCCACATATATGAATACGGATTCACAAACATGACAATTACATAAATTCTCAAAAATACAATATTTATCTATTGAAGCAGAGAAGCACACAAGTGAAAAACATCCGCTAAAATCAAGAATTGGTACTCGCCTAATATAATTACTCGGACATGGTTACAGTCACTGTGGAAGGATGAAGAGAGAGAAAGTGAGAGTATGAGATAGCGCAATTAGAGAGAAAGAGGAGAGGAAGGGGCCAGCCAGGCGGCGCTGGCGGCCAGGACACGACCATCGGCAGCCAGGCCAAGGGGAGGAGAAAGGAGGAGGTGGTGGGTGGAGTAGTTGGTGATGGTGATGATGTAATTGATGGTGTTGGTGGAGATGGGTGATGAAGATAGTGGAGGTGGATTTAGATGGTGATGGTGGTGGAGAAAGATGTTGGTGGTGGCGGAAGTGATGGAGGCTGTGATGGTGGTGGATTGGGTGGTAGATGGTGGTGGTTTGGGTGGAGCTTAGAGGAAATTAGATGAGGTGAAAGGAGATTGAGGTGGTGGTGGTTGTGCGGATGGCCAGCCAGTGAAGGTGGTGCCAGAGGGGAATGTCGACCAAGGGGTCATCGGCTGGAGAGGAGGGGGTTGCCGGATCTAGGGGAGAGGAGTGAAAGGGATGTTAGAGAGGAGATAATGAGATTAGGAGAAGGAAAGAATGAATTTTAGAGAGAGAGGACAAATAAGAGAGAGAGAGAGAGAGATAGGAAGGGTGTTATCACCAGCCAGATGAGGGATAGGGAGGAGGAAAAATGAAAGAAAAGAAAAAAAAGGAAGAAGAAAAAAGTACATGGAGGAAGGAGGAGGAAGTGTGTAGAAGAGAAAGAAATTGAAAAAGAAAAGAAAAGAAAAGGAAAAGTAACGAAAAAGAGAAAGAAAGGAAAAGAAAAAGAAAAAAGAAAAGAGAAGAGAAAAGAAAAAGAAAAAGAAAGTGGGAAAATAAGAAAATTGGGAAATAGAAAATAATATTATTTTATTCAGTCAAATTTTGACTAATTCAGAAAAATCTCCAAAACCTCTCTAAAATGAAAAATATTACCCTGAGAAACAATATTAAATCAGATTCAAGAAACTTAACTGCATTTGTAAATTAAAAAAAATCCTGAAATCGATCAGCAGTATCGATCAACACCGAATTTAGAAGAATTTACAAAATACTTCAAAAAAATCCCAAAAAATTTTGAAAAATCAAAAATATTGAAAATTTACATTCAAAATTGAAACAGATTTAGTTTAGCTACCATGTAGGTCAAATCAAGCAGTTTCATTGGGATCGAGTCCTGGGTTCGGACTCGAGCTGATTTTGAGTCCAAAAAAAATATAGATCCTACACCAAATAATAATAAAAAATAAAAAAGAAAAATAAATACAAAAAATAAAATACGAGTGAAAATTGAGACATATATCTGAGTATTTATTCTAGGAACAGGGTATTATTTTGTCCGCTGTTAAATCAAACATGTCACGTCAGTTCATGGAATAACATCCATGAACACACGGATTTTCAAAGGGTTTTCAGTAAAAAGCGCCTTGAAAAGTTAACATTTAATGATGGTTATATATATAACCACCGTTAAATATCTATGAAAA
This sequence comes from Agave tequilana, assembly GCA_038442645.1. Taxonomy (NCBI): domain Eukaryota; kingdom Viridiplantae; phylum Streptophyta; class Magnoliopsida; order Asparagales; family Asparagaceae; genus Agave; species Agave tequilana. Next base: position 18,594 of record JAVJIF010024515.1, read on the forward strand.
TTTTAACCTTTTTACGACGGTTTTGTAATAACTGCCGTAAAAGGTTTTATTTCACGGTGGTTGTATTTATAACCGCCGTGAAATATCTATTAAAAATTTAACTTTTCAAGGCTATGACAGCCATACCAAGACTTTTGACAGCTGGCTATTGAAGCCACTTTCGATTTCTAGGGTAAAACTATGTGCGACCGGTTTTAAAAACCCTAGATGTGTTGAAACCCAATATTGACATCTCTCTCTTTATCATCATCTTCCTCACTCCCACCTCTTCTCAAATCAAAATTTATCCTCTCCAAGCAATTCATTTATTTCTGTGAGTTTTCTTTGCTTTTTCAACTTGCTACATTAGTTATCTTATTTATTGGCTGATTTTATTTTGGTTTGTTCATAAAATAATCTAGATTTCTACTTTTGGGTAAATCTCTTAAACTTACTCTTTTATTTTTAATCTGCATCTTAATTTTCTTGCCATCCTTATTGTTTCACTGTGGTTCTTGGAAAAAGAGACTGTGATGATCCTCATCAATTCTTCATCCTCACTCCCAATATTTGTGAGAGCTCAATAATACTTTGAGTCCATCTTTTCTAAGAAGATAATCCTACCTGGTAGGAAAATCAATTTCGATGATCTTAGAAAATTTAATGTTGAATTCTTTTTCTTTGTTTTTGATTTGTGATCGCGGTAAACCGTGGACGAAATATGTCATTTGGAAATCAAAAATTAAAGTGCGTGCTTTGGCTTCCTCGATACTTCTGTTATAGAATAGAGGCTAAACAGGTCGAATCCATAAGGACGGGAGGCGATAGAAGCATCAGCAGTATGTTCACGTATGTGTTAACGGTTCTTCTATGTTTCAAAAAATCAAAAGAAAAGAAAACAAATAATGAAAAGAGAAGAATAGGGGAAAACAAAGATAGAAACATTGATTAGAAGGTATTTATGATTTTGATATTATCTCTATAACAAAGTAAAAATGGAAGAAAACTTAGGGCTACTAACTCCTAATGGCTCCACCAATATGCTAACCTCTTAGTGATAGTTGCCTCACATGTATCCTTGAATATCACTAGTCCTTGGTTAAAGAGCTTTTCAAAGTATGAACCATAAGATCCTTAGTCACATCTAAACTCAAATAAACAAGTGTAAGTTACACTTAAACCATTAAAACTAAACTAAAGCAAGTATGGAATGAAATAATGTTAGCTTGTTAGAGAGTTAGATGTTAGGGTGTTAGAATCTATCATCATGAGCCATCAATGGCTCTTGCAAGAGCAAGGTCAAGTAGAGGCTAATAGATTCATGTGGGTTATCAAGTAAAGAGTTAGTAATTTAGTGGTTAGTAGTTAGGTGCCATGAGAGAAAAAGCTAAACATGTAAAGAGTTAAAGAGAAGAAAACAAGTAGAGATAAAAAAAGAACCTTTCATAGAGTGTCACCCTTCATTACAAGCACTCTAACTTTTATCCTAAGAATCACTCTCTAAACTTTTATAAGATCTAAAAGAAAGGAAAAATATAAATGAGAAGAAGAAGAACACTAACCTAAACTAAAGAGAAGAGAACTACCCTAAAAATCTCTCTCTCTCTCTCCTTTGTTTTGCTGAAACCAGAGGAGTATTTATAGCCAAAAGTGGGTCTGGGGGTCAAGATGAGGCCACGCATTGAAACTCGACGCGTGGCTCCACAGTAAGGCCACGGAGGCCGCGTTTCTGCGGCCATACGGGTGCCGCATAGGCGGTGTCGAAGTGTACAACTTTCTGCTGCACACCACACTCTATACCTGCTTTTGGTTTCTTGATAACTGCTTCAAATTTTGCAGAATTGGCTTCAAAATCTTGGGCTACTCCTAGGCTTTAAAAATCCCCAAATAAATGAGAATTTGGGGCTACTTCTTCATTTCATGCCATGGACCTAAAAACACACAAGAAATATATTATTAACAAAATCTTATTCAGAATAATTGTAAAGATGTGGTATGAAATATGCATTTTTAGAGACTAATCACACCCCACACTTATCTTTTGCTCGTCCCGAGCAAAAAAAGAAAAACTAACTATGAAAATTATTACACCACTTTTGCAGGTGACGTGATTGCACTGAGCGTATGTAACAAGCCATTAAACCTCTAGGTTTCTCCTAGAGGAGGAGTTTTGTCTCCTGAGGGTTTTCAGCGGATTACACCCACAAAATCCATAAAGAAAGAATTCAAATGTTAGTATTTTGAAAACACATTTTGAAATAGGTGTTGAAATATTTCTGCGAAAATTTAAGTGATCCAAGGTCATAGGTTAACCAGACATTATTCTTCCTTAAACTAAGTCAAGATGCAAGTTCTTATTATAAATTAAAGGTAAGGAATTTTAAATTGAATTGATTCTTTGATCTTTCATAAAACTGTAAGATAGTATGCACTTTGTGAACAATGACGATTTATGAGATATCAACTTTATTTGTATATATAAATTTTTCTTTTTTTCTTTTCTTAGTTTTTTTAGGCTTTCTAATTTACTCGGGTAGTGAGCCTTTAACCAGTGACTCCCAAACCAAATAGTTTTAAGGCACCAGATGAGAAAATATCCCTTGAGCTTAAGAATTTGAGTAAACAAGGTCACAAAACTAAGGAGAATTATTTAGTCTATTTGTCCACTATTTTAGGCGTGAATAATCATGCTTCCTGAGGCATAATTACTCAGCTTTAATAAGTGATTTTTATTTTATTTTTATTTTTATTTATTTTTTATTATGGCATTTTCAGCTTTGTTTCAATCCCAAAAATTGTGCAAATTTAAAGTGCATATATCTAAGGCAAAATATTCAAGATCAAATTATCGTTCCAATCTTACTCTTTAACCTAAAATTTAAACAAATCTATTATTTTGACTCGGTTAAAAAATTCATAATTTTAGGTCTTCCTAATTCCTAAGATAATCTTAACTTTCTTAAAAACTATTTCTCTTATTTCAAAAAGTTTTATAAAAATAAAAGAAAAGGGTTTCTATATAAAAGAGGAATCTAAAAATTTCCTAAAAAAAAGTGTAAAAGAAAGAAAATTTAAAACAAACAATGTTAGTAAACCCTCCCCCATACTTATCTCATGCATTGTTCTCAATGCATCGTGAATGTGAATATGCATGAAACAAATAAGGAAGAAAAAATACCTTAGGATGGTGGTTCCGGTGGTGGTCTGATTGGCCACAAAATATGACCCAATCCAAAGATTGTGGAATTCGCAGAAACCCACCAGTGACCTCTCTAATACAAACCCATTAAAACGTTGTAGAAATGTATGATTTATTAAAAAAATTATCCCCCTCAAATGATCAATTTTCAAAAATAAACTCAGAGTTATTATGCTCAACACTGTTGTTCAACAATGAAGTGTGATTGTGAAAGATAAATAATTTGAGCTCATGGGATAGGAACAAATACTAACTTGAGAATTTGACTTGATCAAGTCGAGATTCAAAAGTGGGAATCGAAATTGGTTCAAAAATGGGGTCTAAACCTAAGAATTGATTTTCACACACTTTTCCCATCAATGAAGTGTGTATTGGCCCAAAGATTTATCACTCTAGTTTTGATGATGATTAACTCATGAAGTTATAGTACTAGTCATCTTGAGTTTATTAAGTTTCATATATTCAATCAAGATCTTAGTCGATGTTTAGCTTCAATAAAAGATTTGAAATCAAGTTTTGTGTTTCAAATATCTTGTTTTTGTATTTGTACAAGTTTTGAAAAAATTGATTTTCCATTTACAAAGTTTGATATTTCAAAAGTACGATTTTTGGTTTAAACCTTAATTTCACTACCTCAAAAATAGTTTAAATTGTTTCTAATATATGGTGATTTTTTGATCACACATATTTGTACTTCAAATACTTATATGAACTTATTTTTGTGAAATTTATAGAGTTTTGTTAGAATTTATAGGTGTTGTAAATCTAGATTTATAACCCTATATATTCTGTTTCTGGGCAGCTAGCGGTTGATCGACCGGTCGACCGTTCGGTCGATCGATGTACACAGAAATGTGCACATGCCCTGGGTCTTTGCTCGGCTGACCGACCGGTCGAGCGCAGCAAGGCTCGATCGACCGAGCAATCAACCGACTGGCTCCACCTAACTTTCTACTTTGTAGTGGTCGACCATTCGGTCGACCGAAATCGAAAAGTTTCTTTGTGCCTTGGGGCGGTTAATTGGCAACCCCGATGGTCAGAAATCTGACCATTGGCCGTCGACCGGCCGGTCGACCTGCAGGCCATTTTCTGGCCCCCTAACGGCTAGTTTTCTGATGGATATAAATAGGGTCTTTTGGCCAGTTTTCAACAAGATTTTTAGAAGTGTTTTCTAGAGCTATTTTTCTATCTTTCATAGAAGTTTTTTAAACAAGTTTTTAGAGCTTCATTTTCATATCAAAAGAGAGTTTTTCAAGAGTGTATCTCTTGACTTTATCAAAAGAATTTCTTGTATTTTTCACTTCCAGATCTATCTTGTTTTTTCACACAAGCTTGAGCTTTCCATTGCTATATCTATCCTATAGGATATTTGTTTGTGAGAGTGTTTTTGGTGATCAAGAGAAGAGATCACGAAGTGTTCCAACCATTGTAATTGGAGGAGTTGTAGAGCTTGCGGCCTCGGCGAGCTTGCGGGTTCGTGTGTGTTGTTCTTGCGGGAACAAGTGAGGGACTTGCGGGTCTAAGAATTCTTGAGGGAGCTCGTTGTAGGTGTTACGGCACCGAGTGATCTTGCGGGATCAATTATAGTGAAAATTCTTCATTGCGGTGAAGGTGGGGACATAGAGCAACCGGCTCGAACCTTAAAAAAAATTCTCCTGTGTTTGCGATTTCTTATTTCTATTTAGTCACTTGTGTTTATATCTTGCCTACTTATAATTTTTATGTCACTTAGAGGGTGGGTGAATAGGTGACAAGCTAATCTAATGCAAAACAAATGCATAATTTAAACTAATTATGCAAACTAAAGCTATTATGCAAACACACAAAGTATAACACAAGAGTGTAGCTGAATTCCCGGTGACGGGTTCTGGACTATCTCCTCAAGATTCCTCTAGATTTAGAGTTGAGATGCCACTATGGCTCTCTTAGTTAAATACAAGTGTGAGCAAACAATCTCAAGAATATAACTATTAAGCACAAATATATCAAGCATATGAAAAGATAAACAATATAAGTATACAAGATATATAAACATAAGTGAGAGAGAAAGAGATGAGAAATCACAAATATGGGAGAATTATTTCGAGACTCGAGCACACTTGCTCTATGTCCCTCCTTCAACACTATAAAGGATTTTCACTATAATCGATTCCGCAAGATCACTCGCTATCGCAACACCTACAAAGAGCTCCCTTAAGAACTCTTGGACCCGCAAGTCTCTCACTTGTTCTCGTAAGAATAATACACGCGAACCCACAAGCTCGCCGAAGCCGCAACCTCTATAACTCCTCAAATACAAGGGGTGGAACACTTGTGATCACTTCTCTTGATCACAAAAATAAACTCTCTCACAACAAGGATCTTAGAGGATGAATATAGCAATGGAAAGCTCAAGCTTGTATCAGAAAAACTAGATAGTTGTTGTGGTGGAAAACTCAAGAAATCTCTTTTGAAAACTCAAGAAAAACACTCTTGAAAAGCTCTCTTTTAATATGGGAGTTTACCCCCAAAAACTTGTTCAAAAGTTTAGTGGAAGATAGGAAAAACCAGCTCCAAAATACTTCTCAAAATCTTGTGTAAAACTCACCCAAAAACCCAATATCTATAGGCCAAGAAAAACTAACCGTTACGGTTCAAAAACTGGCTAGAATGGCCTGTCAGTTGACCACCTGGTCGACCAACGGTCAAATTTCTAACCGTTGGAGTCTGGCGGTCGACTGAACTTAGACTCAGACTGTACAATAGGTCAAATTTGAACACAGTTTTGAGATCTAAAACTTTCGAATTTGGAAATAAGTATATAGGATGAATTTGTAGATCCTGAAGTCTTCTTTCGAATACAACTTACATCAAATCAATATCTTTGCTGAGTAGAACGTTGTAAACAAAATACTAAAAAGTGTTAAATCTAAAACTGTAAACTGTTTTCAGAACAAGAATAAACTTCAACTCAATATTTGACATCTTTTGCGTTTGAGTTAAAAAATAATTATCGAATAAGAAATGTATCCTTGAAAGTTATCTTTGAAATTAAGTTTAAATTATATTGATTGAATTGTAAGAATAAAAAGTTATGGCTAGAAATCTATAAAGGTGTCGAGCAGATCAGCAGAACGGTCGGCCGTCCGGTCAACCGAGAAAACCCGAGAGCTCTGCAAACTCAGTCGGTCGACCGGTCGGTCGGCCGATTTCTATTGCGGTCGACCGTTCGATCGACCGAGCTCAAGTCACATGGACTTGTTCACGTCTTGTTCACGTCGGTCGACCGCCCGGTCGACCAGCTCAGCCTTCGGTCGATCGGTCAGTCGACCGTAAGCAGCCCAAAAATAGTTTTAACAACTTTCTAAAATACATCTTAATTCCAAAAAATCTCTGTAAAATTCACAAAAATAAGTTCATTGAAATACTTTGAAGTACAAATATGTGTGATAAAAAATCAGCACATATTACAAACATGTGAACTATTTTTGAGGCATTGAATTTAAAACTTAAAACAAAAATCGTATTTTTTGAAAACCAAACATTTATGTATTTGTATAAGCTTGAGCAATTTATAACTAATCTTCCTTTATATTTTTATCTAAAAGTAAAAATCTTAACACTTATAAACACTAGACACAAGTTTTCTCTTGAAAATAATTTTCTCCAAGTAAACTTGATCCAAACGTGATCCATGAGCTTGACTCCTTTGAGTACTTGATGCTATCTTTGAAGCGCGAGCTCTTAAATCAACACGTGCTGCTTCAAAACTTGACTTCAAATATTTTGTTGGAGCTAAATACCGACTAAGATCTTGATCAAATATCTGAAATTTATTAAATACAAGATCATTAGAACAATAATTACATGAGTTAATCATCATCAAAACTAGAGTGATGGGCTTTGGGCCAACAATATCCCCCTTTTTGATGATGACAAAACTTATGTGCTTATATATGCATGGATTAAAGATAACTGCATAGAAGCTCCCACTTAACTCATACATAGCGAAAACAATAAGGATTTTCAATAAAAAGTCATAAATAAAATAAATATATGCATAAATAATAAATATTTAACATGCATATAAACTCTAAATTCTTCTCTCCCTTTTTGTCAATTCATCAAACAAAAGGGCGAAGACAAACAAACAATAAAGATGCATATGTGATATACATTCATGAAGAGAGGAGACGTTAAGTTAGCTCCCCTTGCATATATGCATTATATGGAGAAGGGATGACTAGACCCTAACTCATATAAAATATAATATACAATATATAATCAGAGATGTTAAGCTCCCCTTACACATGTGTATCACGTAAAGAAAAGAGATCAAGCTCCTTAAAGTGAGATACACTCTACATGAATCTATATATAGAGAAGATGTTAAGCTTTCCCTGCATATAGGCAATACATATCAACAAATTTTTAAAAAAATTTATAATACATAAAACAAAATTTTGAAATTTCTTGAAGTTAATAAAATATATTTTGATATCAATAGTAAATTTTGATACCAATTGTAAATTTTGATACCAATTGTACTTGTAAGTAATATGTAAGTTTTTGATACCAATTGAAGATAAAATATGAAAAATATTTTGATACCAAACAAATACCAATTAAAGTTAATGCATAAGCTTGAAGGGATACTAACAAACATTTAGAAATTAAGCTTAGCAGAAACCTTTTGTGCTTTAAAAATGTGCAAAGACATCGTGAAACAAACACAATAAAAATCATATATATGTACATATGAAAATATCACTTAAAATTTGGTGCATACATATATAGAAAACACATATGAGTATACAAAAATAAAATTTCATGAAGATCATGTGTATAACTCATAAGTACCACCCTTTCATGTACATGATAAAAGATAGTCATTAAGGCATAAAAGGCATGACCGCCCAACCAACCACCCTTTAGTTGGTAAGAGTTTTCAAAAATAAGAGTTTAAAAGTAATTTAACATGTTTGAAAACTCTACCAATTTAAGAATCAAGAAACTAATTTAAAATAATTTTTAAAAAACTAGTTAAAGATCATTCAAAATATGTAACCAAATCATATATCTCATGAAGCATTACTAAGTACACAAAAATTGTCACTCAAGATCTATAAGGCTAAAAAATGTGCTCATAAAATAAAGTCATGAGTAAACAAAAATTATGTGAGTGCACAAGAATCATGTGAATAGCATATTCATGAAATAAATCAATAAGGCTCAAAACAAACTGTTTTCCATTGATTTCGCAAAGGGGAAAACTTACAATAAAAAGTTGAGGAGCTAAATTACGAGTATTCTAAAAGATTACAAGTAGATCTCCTCAGAGATTCTGGAGAAGTGTGCCGGTAGGAGTCTGGTCAGCGCGCGACTACTTTGTCCCTTTGACGATGCGAGCGATGAGATTCCCTTCTCGCCTGGTTCGAGGAATCAGAGAACAGAAGGTTGGTAGAACCATCTTGTTGCTTTTCAAAACCGCCTTCAATTAGGAATTCCTTCCCGCCTGGTTCTGGAGATTCCTTGAGAAGAAGGTATTAGGGTATCAGCACCCTGATTAGAGAAGTGATTCTCTAAAAGTCTTTGAATTCAAGAGAATAGATCTCTGTTTATGCACGGTGCGTCCTCTCGAGAAGTCTGCCGTCTCTCTGGAGCCTGTGCCTGGTCCTCCTTTTCCTTGTACCCCTGGTGGGCTATTTATAAGGAGAGCAAGGGTATAATTGTCCCTTGAAAATATAGAAACAATTGAATCAAATCTGTTTAAATCTGGAAAGTAGCCTTGCTGCGAGGCTAAGATCAGCTTCTGCGAAGCTAGAAATGGCAGGTCGGTTGATCCTCCTGATCTGTTTTGATTCTTTCCATATCATTGAAAGATCTCTCCTGATCCTCTTACTCATTTTAAAAGAGTCAAGAGATTATGGCAATCAACTGCCAAATTTGATCTTGATTGGATTAGATCTTGATCCCGATTAGATCTGATCTCATCTGGAGATTTGATTGGTCAAAGGTTGACCATAGTAGACCAGAGCGGCTCTGCCCGCTTTGAACTCACAGCGGAGTTGGAAGCAATATCTGGCAAAGTCAGAAGAAAGCTCTTCAGCGGAGCTAGATGTCGTCTGTAGCGAAGCTACCACATACCCTTTCTGCGTAGTTGCGTGTGGCTTCAGGCGGAGCTAACTCTTTCTGCGGAGTTGCACTTCAGCAGTTCAGGCGAAGCTATAAGTTAGCTTCCTGGTGGAGCTTTGAATGGCTTCAAGGCGAAGTTGGATAATCTTAGCCTCTTAGGCGAGGCTATCCCTTTGGGCTCATGCGATGCTAAGTGCTAGCATCTTAAACCTGCTGAGGTCTGTTTTAGAGGCAATCCGGGCTTACTGTCTGCTTGCTGGATCAGTGGAGTTTAAGTTGCTTCCTTGTCCCTCGGAGATGGGTGAAAACTGGTCTTCAGTTTGTCTGTCACTCGTCTTTTGTAAATGTCAACAAGTTTAGACATTGTTCAGGCCAGTAAGAATCTTGTCTTTTTTAAGTGTCAACAAGACCCCCTTCAAAGTTTTTGAAAGTCTGCAATGGCTCAGACTTCGAAATACTTTGAATTGCTTTGATCGGTGGTATGTGAAGTACGAACGTCGCCATGGTGGTTGAGTTCAGCTTCACTTTAAATCCTGCTTTGGGATAAGTTCGCCGAAGAATCGTGTAGATTCGCGTCTAGGTAGCTTCGCGTCTGGGTTCCCCGGAATAAGTTCGCTCTGGAACATCTATTTCTTTCTCGAGGCCAGCTGCTGTGGGCCGGTTACGAGAAAGATTACTCCTTCTCTCGCATTGATCGAGGGAGATATTCTCCCTTTGTGCATTTCTGAGGGAGGATATTCCCTCTCTTCAAGGCGTCTTCAAGGCGTAATAAACGCCTTTATGAGGGAGAGCGTTTCTTCCTTTGCACGGTTCCAAGGGAAACCGTCCCTTTTCTCAAGGCGCAATAAATGCCTTAAATGCGCTCGTGCTTCCACGCTTGAGGCGGCAGTGCTCAGGCCATGAGGCCTATAAATAGGACACCTGAGGTCCTCTGAAGAGAAGTGATCTGCTCTTCTTCTCTTCTCTTGGTTGAGAGAGATACTCAGATCTCTGAACTAGTGGGGATGCCCACTCTGGTTATTACTCGGCCAAGGACCGTAAGTCTCGATCATTCAGAGACCTCACCAATGAACTTTTAGGGAGTTCATCTCCCTTAGTTTAGCTTTAGCTTTAATCAGTTGCCTCAGGGATTAATTTCCCTTGTTCTCCATTTAACTGATCTGCAGAGAAGAATTTCAGCATAGCTTCCCAGCGAAGCTATCATTTTGACTTGATCAAAGAAAGATCACTGCATGCGTGTTAAGTCCGCTACATAGGGACTTAGTCTCTTCAAAGTTGAGCCAGTCTTGCCATATAGGTGGGGCTAAGACTGCGTCCCTCAGGATCAGTCTGGCTTAGCCATATAGGCGAGGCTAGGACTTGGCATTTGCTGAGCTAGCCCATCATCACTGTGCAAGCGAGGCTATCCTTTGCTTAACTGAAATCAATCCTTAACTGAATCAGATATAAATTGCTTCGCACCAAAGAATTTGACTTAGCGTTTTTGCAGCTTTTCCTTTGACTTACTGCTAACTTGTTTTAGTTTGCATCGCAGTGAGCTATGTTCGCCAATCATGTGACTTGATGAAAGAGACCAGAAAGTTGTCTCTTGCTTTTTCAGTTGAAACTTTAAATCCTAAGCAGGAGGAACAACTGGGGCAGTCGCTTATCCGAGATGATCCACTTCGAGGCGAGGCTGGTAGCCGCTTATTCGAGATGATCCACTTCGGGAAAGCAGACGTACCTGTAAGGTCGCGGATCCTCCCATTGCCAATTTTCATCAAAGAAGATCCAACCTGTTGGTGGCGATCAGTCCTTTGCCAATTTTGATTGCGGAAGGTTCAACTTCCTGGTGGCACAATCTGTCCTGGTGGCACCATCTGCCATTATGTGAAGGATTATGGCCTTGTGCAGGAGGAAAGCCTTTCGTGTCCAGTTGGTTTCGCTTGAAAGTAGATAAGACCACTTGTATGCCTTATGAGCAAATGATTCTGTTGTATGAAACACAACCTTGATGTAGTAACATCAATGTACCTTTCCTTTTAAATCAATAAAAGTTCAGTTTCTGTTCATCTGATTTTGCTTTGCCTTCATTTTGAATTAACTCAGCGGAGCCATGCGAAGCTAAGGACAATCCTTTCTGAATCAGGGACGAGCTTCTAGCGAAGCTAGCATAAATTTTTCGCGAAGTTCGGACTGTGCCTTTAGCGGAGCTAAGGCGGGCTTTGCGGCGAAGTAATCAATACGTCCGCTAAGTCAGCACTTGACTTACGGCGGAGTTAGCCCTTAGTGGGGCTGAATCAGCGCTTCTCCGGAAGGCGCTTTAGGCGCCGTTTCAAATTAATTCGAAACAGCGGCCTGTGCTTTTTTACGAGGCGTCGTTTCAGGCACTCATTGGCCTATAAAAGTCCCATCAGGCTGAGAGAGAAGGTCATTACTTCTCTTTAAAATTTTCAGAGCACTTGACTCTTTTCTTCTTCTTCTTCTTCTTCAAGAACTTGCATTGTTCTTCAATGGCTCCCAAGAGACGAGCGGGAAAAGAAGTGGCAACTTCTGCAGCGGAGGGTCCTTCTCCTCCTCCGGTCATCGAACGACCAATCACCGGTAGGGAACTTTCCCTTTCGATTAGAGACCGCCATCTCTCTTTTAAAGCCGATGTCTGGCTGTCTTTGGATGAACCCAAAAATGATCAATTATTGTCTGTTATTCTTAAGGAATTCGACCCCCTGAATTTTCCTAGATTTCTTGATCAAGAATCCAAGAACTGAGGAGTTCTTCTTCAAACTTCCAGGCGAAGCTATCCCTTAGGCGGTTTTACATCCTATTGAATGACAGGATGCGAAGCTGTCTTTTGAAATTTGACAGAAAAGGACCGTAATGCCCTTAAAATGATCTTCAGACCATAATATCCTTCTGACGAAGTTAGTCCTCAGGGCTGTATCGCATTCTGTTTAAGCTTCTAAGCGAAGCTAACACTTGGATATTTCCTTGTATCCGGCTTTTGCTGCGAAGTGCGAAATTAACTGCAACTGCGAGGCTAAGCTTCAGGGCGAAGCTATCGTCATGCTAGCTTCGCTCGGAGAGCGAAGCTATGCCTTAGCAGAAATTGTGTTTTTGTTTAGGCCTTTGCTTGGCTGATGAACTAATCATAGTTTCTCTTTGTTCCTGCAGTGCACTACACTCCTGGTCCTTCGAACAATCTATTTGGGATGGCCAGGGGATTGGACGGCAATGTCAGCCTGCAATTTCAAGGGCAGGCTTCTCTGTTTAGTGAGCGGAGCTCTCTCGTTCGAGACACGCTTATTTATGGTGGGGATCAACGTACCACGAGGAGCATTCTGACTACGGCTCCCCTTGAAGATTTTGACCGTCGAACCTATAGGAAGCCCGACTTCATGTTCGGGGATGCCGCGCCAGACCCTGATCGCCAGCTGCTGGCCGGGGAGGGGCAATGGATTTTCTAGTTGGATGGCGAGAAATTCTATCTTCCATCTAACAAGCGGCATTTTTCTTTGTCTTCCTTCCAATGCGTGACGCAGGCTCGGAAGATGTCGTGGGAAGTGAGCCATAGTACCGACTCCGTCCATGTAGGGAAATTGATGCTTCAGTCTCCTGGTTATGCAAGAGCGGGGCCTCCTCGTTGTATAATGAGTCTACATCCTGGGAATGTATCACGAGAGATTCCAGTGGGAGAAAATCCTGCGGTGGCACCGACCTTTGGCATTCAATTCTTTAAAGTTAATGGGAACTACCCAGCCACTGACTTCAGGACTCCAGGCTGGATTCACCCTCCGAAAGCATGGTGGAGGGATTTAACTGTATACATCCTCGCTCATTTCGAGGAAAATCTGGAGAGGCTGAACCTTCATGAGGCCGTCAGGGCAACCTGCTATGGCATTCAGATGAGCGTAGCGTGCTTCTATGCCATCTTCGAGTTGTACTGCCCGGCTACAGGGACTTTCTTCACCCCTGTTGGCGAACTGGGTATGGCTCTGCATGAGATGTGGGAAGTCTCTGCTCTGCCCTTGGGATCTTTTCCATATGAAGAATTCTTCCTGTGTGAGGCGGAATTGGCACTTCTGGAGAAGCAGGAGCCCGCCTTGTTCGAGACTTATCGGGAGTTGATGTGCCATTTATACATTTGCTCCAGTATGCACGGAGGCAATAAGGGCACTTCATGCAGCTTGAAGAGTTAGGGAGATTATTTGTTCCAGATATGGGGAACACTCCCGAAGCGGCTCATTGTGCAGTCGCTGACGAAGACATCTTTAGCCGGATGCAAAAGCATTCGCAAGGGGATCTAGTCGTGGAAGAGGATGACGGTCCCTATGAAAAAGGCGATGTTCTTCGGAGTTTCCATCACCAATCTCGTCGTCCGATGTCCCGAAAGGCACTGCTAGCTGGTTTCTTGACAGTCTGGCTGAAGAGGTGCGTGGTGCCGTCTTCTTCGGGCGACGTCATTCATCCGAATGTCTTGCTGCCTGCTGTTCGTTTAGTCTATGGTCGTTCTCTGGGACTTCTTCTGGCCATGGTGTACTGTATTCAGAGAGGCCCTCGCGCACTGACGGAGGCTTTCTGTAGGCCGCCAACGATGAAACATGGAAAGGGGACTGTTTTACCCCCGCGACGGACCCAACCCTAGGATAGGTCTGCCGTACACTTATTTGATGGCGTGGTTCGCCCTGCACTGTCCTTCTTTGATTGAAGCTGGAGAAGACCCCCCTGAAGGTGTTCGAATGGCGCTTCTCCGCCAATTCGAAGGATGTTCCTGGCAAAAGACTTACATGACTGAGGCCCGTAAATTGGTGCGTTGCTATGTGTCTATAGTCTTTTCCGCTGCTTCCCCCATATTCGGGATGCAGGCTATGATGAGGAGTTCAAAGACGCGGGGAAGGGCCGACATCCCTAAGCCGGGGAATTTTTGAGTGGCTGGTCAGCATTCGGCCCTCACATTTATTATACAGAAGCGGGGATACCTGCTACTTGGAGCCTTACGTTCCAAGTCGGTTTGCTTGACAGTTTGGATATGACCAACTGTACGTGGGCAATCCAAATCTAAATCTGGCTTTCATGGGGAGCCTCATTGATGGAGCCCATGCCTGACGATTCTTCATTGCAGGCTGTACCGAGGCGCGGTTGCGTATACCGTTGAGGACTCCTAACCTTCTAATGACCCTGAGCTTCTGCCAGTGGTATGCAACTTCCAGCTCCACACCCCTCGGATTCACTGTTAACAATTCTGGTGTGAAGTTAATTTCTCAGCGGCTGAAGCGGAAGGTCTCTGAGAAAAGGGAAGGTAAGAGGGTTCGTGTCCCGGGCATAGAAGAATTCGTTACTGTCGATGATAGCGAAGCCTCGGATGCGGAAAGTCCTCGCTTCGAAGCGGAGACAGGTGCCGAGACTCCTGCAGCTGGTTCTGGTGTGATGGGGATAGCTCCCCCAGACATGTAGAAGAGGCAGAGGAGGAGGATCCCGACGTTCCTCTCAAGCGCAAACGGACAGGTGGCTCTCGTAAGAAGCAGCTGATGAAGAAGCCCCGTCGCCAAGCTCCTACGGTTGTTGTAGAGGGCGAACCATTTGTGGCGGTTCCTCTTCTTGTCCCATTAGTAGTTGAACTGTCAGTTGCTGAACCGATGACTGGCGAAATTGCTCCAGACTTGGGTAAAATCAACTCCGTCCTTGTAATATACCTTGTATGTGTTTTAGACAGCTCATCATTCGTTTTGTGATGCAGGAACTGAGGCAGTGACAAACTCGAGAGCTGGGGTCGTCGAAGAACAAGGGGAACATTATGATCCCCTGTTTACTTATAAAGAGGGTGATGAGGCTGGCTATTTTGCTGTCTCAGAAGAATCCGGAGGCAATGCAGCTGACATTGGTCCCTCGGGCGTCGGGACTTCGAAGGGAAGTTTCGAAACTTCTAGCTCTCTTGGGTGGACCACGGAGGGTTCGACAAGCGAAGGCGGGCCGGCTTTCCGTGTTGACTCTGCCAAAGTTTTTCCGATGGAGCCCGTAGAGACTGTTGTGGCCGCCAAGACGATTGAGACGGCATCATCTTTTGGTATTGCTTTGGCTTTTTGACTTTTACTATTTGTTGTGTCCTGCCTAAACACAATCTTGTTGCAGGTGTTCCGCCTCTGGGTGCGTCAACTTCAAGGGAGCCAATCGATCTTCCCGAGGGGTCCAGGGGTGACATGAGCACTTCGACCACGGCGGATGCTGCTGTGTTGGATGCCTTGTATGGTGACCTGCCCCCTTATCGGCCTGAGCCAGCCAGAGGAGCAGAGATTGAAGGGACGGTAGTCACGGAGGCAACTTCACTCCCAACTATATCAACGAGTGAGGTGCCATCAGTTTTGCCAAGTGCGGAGCTGAGGGTGATTACAAGTCCTACTTCCCCAACGCTGGTGGTTGAGCCTGCTGTCCAGGAAATGGTCACTAGTCCTACCTCGGTTGTGGCTAGTGTACTGGTTTCGATGAAGACTCCTCCGAGATCACCGATGACCTCTCATGTTGCTGCAGCCAGTACTTCTACTATTCCTTCCACAGTAATGTCAATAAAGCTGGTGGAATCTTCAGAGGCTGCCCGTCTGCCAGGAGCGATTGAGGCCGAGAATGAATTCGTTGCTGAGCTAGTCGATAGCTTTTATAAGGGCTTGAAGCGATCCATCAATTTGATTTTGAAAGGCTCGACTAACTCATTCTCTGCTCTAAAGATAGTCCTCTCCCGAGATATTGAGAGTATCCGGGACTTTGGAGGGGATAACCAGGCCACTGCATTAGAACTTCTGGTAGACCGATTTGAGAGGGACGTAGAAGAATGGCGCCGTCTCAGCCGTTCGGACCTAAAGTCTTCGGTTGATGTGCAGCTTGCGCACCTTATCGCTCAAATGCATGAAGCCCACCTCGCCGCTCAGGAAGCCTCTAAGGATATTTCTTCAGACTTGAAATCCTTGGAGACAAGGAAGATAGAGCTCGGGGACGCTATCGATGCTTCTAGCAGTGCTCTTCTTGACGCTGAAGATAAAATTGAAAAGGCCAAGGAGATGATTAGGAAGACAAATCTTCTCTTATCCAAGGCTGAACCTGTACGTCTTGAAGAGATTGTGCAGCTTGAGCAACTCAAGGCTCAGAGTGATGAGCTTTCGCGGTAAGAGTTGGCTCAAAGGTCAACCTTGGCTGAAGTTGAATCTCGCTTGGCCCAGACGGCGAGTTTTAATGAGGCTGAGCTAAGGTCGCAGGCTCTTGTGAGGGCTGCCGATGATAGGGAGGCAAGGCTGGCCATTCTTGAGGGACGGATCAAATCTTATGACGCACCCCTATAGCTTGTAATATATGTGCCTCCATGTATCTCGTCCTGGAATTAATAAAAGTAATTTTGTTTTGACTCCCTGTTGAATCTTCAACTTGTTTTATCTGCTGAGTTGTCATTTCTAAGTTGTATTGCAGCCACTGAGGAAATAGTCCTTACTGTACTGAATGATGAAACTTGGCCACCTGCCGGTTCAGAGGTCGCAATGACGTAACCGATTGAGCAGCCACCCATTTCGAGGTAGAGATTTGGCTGTCAGCTGGTTCAGAGGTCACAAACGACATAACCGATTGAGAAGCCACCAAGCTCAAAGTAGTCCTTGTCGGACTAAAAGGGTAATACTTGTCTTTTGTAAATGTCAACAAGTATGGGTGAAAACCTATCTTTTGTAAATGTCAACAGGCTCAAGGTTGAGACTTGTCTTTGGTAAATGTCAACAAGCTCGAAGTTGAGACTTGGCTATTTGCCAGTTCAGAGGTCGCGATGACATAACTGGTTGAGAAACCACCAAGCTTGAAGTTGGTGATACTTGTCTTTTATAAATGTCAACAAGTATCGAGACCTGTCTTTTGTAAATGTCAACAGGCTCAAGGTTGAGACTTGGCTATCTGCCAGTTCAGAGGTCGCGATGACATAACTGGTTGAGAAACCACCAAGCTCGAAGTTGGTGATACTTGTCTTTTGTAAATGTCAATAAGTATCGAGACCTGTCTTTTGTAAATGTCAACAGGCTCAAGGTTGAGACTTGTCTTTTGTAAATGTCAACAAGCTCGAAGTTGAGACTTGGCTATCTGTCAGTTCAGAGGTCGCGATAACATAACTGGGTGAGAAACCACCAAGCTCGAAGTTGGTGATACTTGTCTTTTGTAAATGTCAATAAGTATCGAGACCTGTCTTTTGTAAATGTCAACAGGCTCAAGGTTGAGACTTGTCTTTTATAAATGTCAACAAGCTCGAAGTTGAGACTTAGCTATCTGCCAGTTCAGAGGTCGCGATGACATAACTGGTTGAGAAACCACCAAGCTCGAAGTTGGTGATACTTGTCTTTTGTAAATGTCAACAAGTATCGAGACCTGTCTTTTGTAAATGTCAACAGCCTCAAGGTTGAGACTTGTCTTTTGTAAATGTCAACAAGCTCGAAATTGAGACTTGGCTGTCTGCCGGTTCAGAGGTCGCAATGACATAACCGATTGAGACGCCACCAAGCTGAAGGTTGTTTTGATGGAATTTGGGAAAACGTCTCGTTTTTTACGGGGAGAAACGAGGAAATTACTGTCATAGGTTTGATGTTAACGTAACAACGAGATGTATATGTGGTCTTTCCATTCTATGGATGAGAATTGGTAAGTGATTTTGGGGAGTGAATCAAATGGGAACAGGTCCCTTAGGATTTTTAGCAAATCCCCAGCTGTCAACGGGTTTGATATGCCTTTACCAACTACCGTTTGAATTGGGCTAGCCATGCTATTCCCCTCAGCATGATGAGTTGTCGAGGACTTATGTTGGGCTTAAAGGCCAACATTTTCCTCTATTCTTAATCATTAAGGATATTGGATCATCTGGTTAGCGTATGTGTAACCTTGATTCTCCTTTGAGAGAACCAGTATATGGCCAGATTCCTACTGGATTGTGGTTGCATGATCTCGTTTGGAGGAAGAGAGAGGCTCTCTTTGCATGTACCTTGGACATAAAGGTCTTGATCAGAGGTGTAATGTTAACTTAATCATGAGAAGGATCCTTAATTAAGGATAATACTTCTTTAAGAACTTGTCATTGATCGGCATCATGAGTAAATTGCCATCTGAAGTCATAAGGCGGTATGCTCCGTTTGAATAGACTGTTTCTATTACAAACGGTCCTTCCCATTTAGGCTGAAATTTGCCTTTGGTCTTGTGCGTCATAATCATCGGTCGTCTGAAGGCTAAAACCAAGTCTCCTTTCTGGAAGACTCTTTATTTAACCTTCTTATTGCAGGCTTTTGAGATTCGAGCTTGATACAGCTCGATGTGCTGCTGAGCTTGTAGTCGCTTCTCATCTAGGGCTTCGAGCTCTTGGAGGCGCAACCGATCATTGTCCTCTAATGTAATCTTAGTCATTAGAGCGACTCGCAATGACGGCATCTGGATTTCTAACGGGAAGACTGCTTCACACCCGTACACCAGGGAAAAGGGTGTATTACCTGTCGGTGTCCGAACCGTGGTTCTGTAGGCCCAAAGACATTCACCAAGCTTTTCGTCCCAATCTCGCTTATTCAAGGAGATGAACTTCTTGAGTAGCTTGATGATTGTTTTGTTAAGTGCTTCCGCCAAGCCATTAGCGGCGGGATTATAGGCAGTCGAAGCCATATTCTGAATTCGGTATTTATCACAGAACCGATAGAATACCTGGCTTATGAATTGGGGACCATTGTCATGGGTGATCCGCCTAGGGATACCAAATCGATGGATGACATGGTGCTTGAGGAAATTAACCACGTTAGAGGTTTTGACTTCAACCAGTGGTATAGCTTCCGCCCACTTTGAAAAGTAATCGATTATTGCTAAGATAAACCGGTGACCTCTTGTCGAAGAGGGGCTGATTGGCCCTACGACATCAATTCCCCATGCTTCAAATGGCCATGAAGCAATAGTTGGGTGGAGCAACTCTGAGGGCTAGTGTATGAAGTCCGCATGAATCTGGCATGCTTTATACCTTCGTGCATATTGGATGGCATCGGCTACCATGGTTGGCCAATAATATCCAAGCCTATGCAACCTGTCTTTAAGCTTTGGGCCTGGCTGATGAGCTCCGCAAATGCCGTCGTGTGCTTCTTTAAGCACTTCCTGTGCCTTTGAATTGGAAAGGCAACGGAGGAGAACACCGTCATATGAACGACGGTAAAGTGTCTTCAGGGTTGGATCGTAGTAGAAACGGAGAGACCTTTGTCTGATAGATGCCGCTTCTTTAGGATCATCTGGTAGCAGACCATGTAAGGCATAGTCGATGAGAGGAAATCGCCAATCTCTCGGCTCAAGATCCATGGAGACATTATAGACTTCTCAGGTTCTCAGCATATGCTTAGAGCATACAACGTGTCGAGTCGCCACTGTGAGGTGATACTGGTATCGACCAGCAAGGCTAATGTTGTTGCTAATGCAGCAAGAGCATCTGCCTTGGTATTTTGAGATCGAGACACATGCCCGATGTAGAAATCATCAAACAGATTAGACAATTCGATGGCCGTGTGATAATAAGGCATCAAGTCTTCGTGGCGGACCTCATATTCGCCTTTAACCTGATTGATAATCAGTTTTGAATCGCTGTAAGCTTCGAGTAGCGTACTCCTATTCCGTGGGCGAGCTGAAGACCAATGAGTAGGGCATTATATTCCGCTACATTGTTGGAGCATGATTCTGTCAGAGAAAACGCTCTAGGAAGGGCGTAATTTTGTGGAGAGATAAACACAATCCCCACGCCAGCGATGATCCTGTCCTTAGGACCTATTCGTGATGCTCCATCAAAGAACATCTGTCACACTTCATCCTCTGAGGTTATATTGGACTCGAAGACTTCATCCGAAATATCTTCGTGAAGTTTTGAGTTCTCTGGGACTGGATGAGCAGCCAAGAACTCTGCGAGGGCCTGACCTTTAACCGCCTTTTGAGGATAAAGATCATGTCGTACTGAGACAAAAGAAGCGCCCATTTTGCTAATCTTGAATTCAATGATCCTGGCTTCGTCATGAGAAGGCGCAAAGGATTCACTCTAGAGATGACATGTATGGTTTGACCGACCAAATAATGTCGTGTCTTCTGAACGGCGAAGACAAGAGCTAAACACTCTTTCTCGACAGGATTGTAGCAAGATTCCGCTCCTATCAGAGTCCTGCTCAGATAATAAATGGCCTGCTCGTGACCATTATCGTCCTTTTGAGCAAGGAGGGCACCAAGAGAATGGTTCATAGCTTTCACATAAAGTAAGAATGGTTTCCCTGATGTGGGGGCCACTAAGACTGGAGGTTTTGTAAGATACGTCTTGATATCTTCATAAGCTTCTTGACAAGCTTGATCCCATATGAAGGAAGTACCCTTTTTCATGAGTCGGGTGAACGGTTGATAGCGGCCTGAGAGATTTACGATGAATCTTCTAATATAAGCCAGTCTACCTTGCAAGCCTCTGAGCACTTTAAGATTCCTCGGTGGATGCATGCTCTGAATGGCTTTGACCTTGTCTGGGTCAAGATGAATTCCTTTTGATGTAACGATAAACCCAAGGAACTTGCCACTTGACACTCCCAAGAAGGATTTCGTCGGATTCATTTTCAGTTGATGAACCCGCATTATATCGAACATCGTTCTCAAATCACGAAGATGGTCATCCTTGCTGCGGCTTTTGACAGCAATGTCGTCGACATAGCATTCTACCGTTTTTTGGAGATGATCGTGGAAGATTGTACTCATTGCCCGCTGATAGGTTGCTCCGGCGTTCTTTAGCCCGAAGGGCATCACGGTGTAGCAGTATACCCCCAAGGGTGTTCGGAATGAAGTATGCTTCTCGTCGTCGGGATACATCTTAATCTGATTGTACCCTAAAAAGCCGTCCATGAAAGACATTCTTTCGAATCCACAAGTATTGTCAATCATGACATCGGTGATGGGTAGTGGGAATTCGTCTTTGGGACAAGCCGTATTGAGATCACGGTAGTCGATGCAGATCCGTATTTTCCCATTCTTCTTGAGGACGGGAACGATATTAGCAACCCAATCTGGATGTTGTTCTTCCCGTATGAAGCCACATGCAATAAGCTTATGGACTTCGGCCTTAATAGCCTCCATAATGTTTGGGCGAAACCGACGTTGTTGCTGCTTGACTGGCTTGGCGTCGGGCTTGATATTCAGACGGTGCATGGCTACTTACGGATCAAGTCCGGGCATGTCTTCGTAGTTCCATGAGAAGACGTCTATATACTCCTTTACGAGTGTTATCAGTTCTTCCTTTTCTGTAAGTGATAAGCTTTCACTTATGAAGATGGGCTTAGGGTGATCTTCACTACCCAAGTTGACCTGCATCACCTTATCTTCAGTAGGTGGTTCACGCAGTTCGAATCTTTTTTCCCATTGGAGGTCTAATTGCTGGGCCCATGGTTCCTCATCAGTAGCTTCTGCTGGCTCCAATTGACTGCTTGAAGTCATATTAACAGTGAGATTCTCGAACATCATTCCCACGCTAACATCTGAGTCCCACTCAGAGGATGAAGCTGAACGCGATGGAATTGGTTCTTCGTCTTTAAATTGAACCGTTGCTGACGATGTGTGTGTAACGTATCCCAACCCCCTGCGTGTATTATCATAGTAATTTGCAGGCTTCCCTTTTGGCACAAAGTTACGCAGCAAACTACGCCTTCCTTTTCCAAATTCAGGCCTTTTCCATGCTTTGGGTCATATCCCATTTCTTCATAATATGGCGCGCTGGTCGCGCGTAATGGAAGAATTGTGGAGTGTCTGAGTCTGAACTTGAATCTGCGGTTACGGGTCCCCGAGGTTGGGTTCTACCAAAATTATCGAGAACTGACCTTCTTTGGATGGCGGGATTACCAAACGGCTCCTTCTGCAGGTTCCATGGGCGTACTGGACGCCCTTGGTTTATGTAAAGGCATGTGCAGAGGGCTATCCGTAATGGATTCAAACAACCCAACACTCGCAGGATAATCAAAAGAAATATTATCATTAATTACCCATTCACCTTCATCTTCAGAAGGAGTATTACATTGGGGATTATTAAGACATGCTATAATTGAATCACCAATTAAAATGGCTGGCATGCCCACTTCGGATTCTGAATCCGCCTCATTGCCACTTTCATCATCATCTGGCAATGGTTCTTTGGGTGTTTCACCGGCCTCTTGATACAGGAGAACGTCAGTGAAGTAATTTTTCACTCCTTTGAATGGTTGCTTTTCAGCAAAGACAGTTCGTACCATTTCATCTTCTTCAACATATTTGAAGCACTGGTGCAGAGTGGAGGGAACGATCCAGTTGGCGTGGATCCACGGTCGTCCTAGCAGCAGGTTATATGATGTGTCGGCGTCAATGATATTTCATGTCACTTCTGACTTCAAGCTCCCGATTCGGCAACGGAGTCGAATTTATCCAAGCGGATGACTACTCCCGGCATTGAAACCGTATATTGTAGTGGTGGTTGCGGACAACCTATATAGTGGTATACCGAGAAAGTAGAGGAGCCTTTTGGGATGATGCTGAGTGCAGACCCCGGATCAACCTGTACCCTTTCAATGCATGTTGAACCGATGTATCCGGTGTAGTACAGGGTCGATCGTGCTTATTATCCTTGAGAAGCATATCTTCCGCTGTGAAGGTAATAGCGAGCACCTTTGATTGTGCATGATGGCATTCTGGGCAAGAAGACTGACCGTCATCATTAGGGATCTCTGGCATATACGCCAGGAATGATTCTGAATTAGCCAGCGCATCCTTGAGTGCTTCTCTTATCTCTTTTGAGAGACGAAGGAGCTCGTGTATTGTAATACGAGCCGGGATATTAGCCAATTGGGCCAATATGTCAAAACGAAAGGGTGTGTCAAGCCCTGGGCCTGAAAGCTTCTTCAGGACATGGTCGAACCGGACTTCTTTAGGCTTCTCTTTTCCCTTGGTTGGAATCGAAGCGGATGCTGGTACTTGTATTGACGTCGTTTGCTGTTGTGTCTCGTCAGTAGCTTTCTCATACTGTTTTAAGTATGATTTTTCGGATCGAGTGCCCGTCGGCTGAGGTACGTCGGCTTGCGTTGTGCAAGCATGCTTTTCTCCTTCTGAATCACTGAGGGAAGCTGACATAAGATTGTCGTCGTCTGGCAGGATGGAGATGACATTGCAAGATTTGCCCTTTGACTTGGGCTTCTTTGAATCCCACTGTACGTCTTGGACAAGGTCTGGGTGTATCCATATGACTTCCCCTGTCTCCAATGTCAAGGGAACAAGACCTCTATTATCCTGAGTTTTAGCCGCAGGATGCTTGACTTCCAGCCGTGGCACAGGGACTGGATAGGTCCCGTCAGGAACTATGACCTTTGGGGTTTTGCCGAACTCGAGGGTCACCATATTGGCAGTGACTTTCTTCTGCTCTGACTTTAGTGTCAGGACTCTGGCGTCGACCAAGGCTTGAATTCTATCTTTGAGGACGTAGCACTTGTCTGTAGGATGGTGAATCATCCTGTGATAGAGACAGTATTTGAGGTCATTTGTGCGTCCTATCTCATTGGGACGCCGAGCATCTGGCAGCTTCATTTTATTCCCTTTGTGGAGCAAATGGAATATTGTGACCACCTGATCGTCTCTGAAGGAATACTGCTTCGGAGGGAACTTAGGCTCCTGATTATTGAAGCCGCTCTTCTTGGCTTTCGACTGTACGTCGCCGGACAATTCTACGGACATAGTCTCTTTCCCTTTGGCTTGAGAAGACTGCGGTACGTCGTTACGTCCTTTATTGTTCATACCCCATTTGCCTTTAGGGGTGGATGGTTCGAACTTTTTGCCGACTTTTCGGCTATCTCAGCTTGTTCGACCAATTCTTTCCAGGTATGGGCTTTGACAGCCCCATGCGAACCTCTACTTGGTCCAAGAAGTTGTGCCTGCACGTCTGTAAGAGCATGGGTAATAGCATCCCTGCGGGACACATCAAAGACAAGTTTCTGAATCGTTCAATGTAGTCACGGACAGATTCGCCCTTCTTCTGCATGGTGGAGAGGAGCTTGTCCATGGTTATGTTTAGACGGGAAAGGTGTATGTAAATGTAGTCGATGTATCCTTTCCAATCTCCGCTATAGCATAAGGCTATACCGAGTCGATTCTTAGGGAGAGCTAGCGATGGAAGCGTTACGAATCGAAGTGAAGTTATTAAACGAGAATTCTTCTCTTGCTTATAAAAATTATGAATCAAATGAAAAAGAAACTAAAGAAAGGATGGATATGTTCATGGTGAAAAAGTCGGAAAAGAAATCAAGAAGAGGATTTGGTATTCACACTAAAAGAAAAGGAAACTTAAAGAAGAAGCAAACCATGACTAGCTTACCTTACTACCTTACCAATACTTACTAAACTCCGTGATAGTGAACGCTTGCCTCATGTTGTCACTCCATCGGCGTGGATTCGTCTCGCGTGTTGATCTAATTACTTTCTCATTTGAAGAATGGGTGGTTTAACCCATCGGAGAAGAGAAGACCATCCACTTGCAAGATGAACTATGGCAATCACCCATGAGTTAGTGAAGATGGCAAGGCTAGTGGTTAGCTAGTACATGGAGAAAAATTAGCTAAAAGCCATTAGAGAAGTAAAACAAAGCATGAAGTAAATTGCAAGGGATTAAAGAAAGCAATAAAGAAAGCACATAAAGAAAGCAAGTAAACTAGAACCAAGCTCAAGTAGAGTTGAAGAGAATGGATCAATCCTTGCTCCACAAGTGTCACCCTTGCTTACACAAGCTCTCTCTCTCTTACAATCTCTCTCTTGCAATGATTTCTAGGGAAGAAGAAGATCATAGAGAGCTACAAAAATCCTAGAGAAAAAACTAACAAAATACAAAGCTTTACACTAATCTCTCTCTCTTCTCTGTTCAGTTTTTGCTCGCAGGTCCAGGTGAAGTATTTATAGGATCAGAGAGAAGCTTCGAGAGCCTAGTTTGTTGGCGCAAAATCTGAGATCCAACGGCCCTAGATTTGCGGCAATTTGGCGGCAAAATCCCGGATTCTGCGGCAAAATCTGGGCCGTTGAGCCCAGATTTTCTGTTGGGATCTTCTTGCTAGGTGGTTATCCACGTGGCCTTCTGGATTCTTCATTGGGCGCGCGGATCTCTCTGGATCTTGAATTCAAATCTTTGGCTTATCTTAATCTTGAATTTAATCACTTTAATTATTGCTAATTAAAGTGATTAATTTGCTATCTCTCCATTAGAGTGTGTACCTGCAAATATGTAGAGAAGATGAGTAAAAATCATATATTTATTTATTAAATGCATGGGAATTATGAGGTAAATATGCAATATTGAGTTACAATCACACCCCCACACTTATTCTTTTGCTCGTCCCGAGCAAAACAAAGAAGAAAAAGAAAAAACTATACTACCAATTTTATTACACCACTTTCGCAGGTGACGCGATTGCACTGAGCGTGTGCAACAAGCCGTTAAACCTCTAGGTTACCCTAGAGGAGGAGTGTTGTCTCCTGAGGGTTTTCAGCGGATTACACCCACAAAATCCATAAAGAAAGAAGACAAATGTTAGTGTTTTGAAAACGCATTTTGAACAAGAGACATGTTTACGAACTATTTTTGCAAAAATATAAGTGATCCTAGGTCATAAGTCCACCTATAATCATTCTTCCTTAAACTTAATCTCCATGCGAGATCTTGTTTTCAATTAAGGTAAGACTTCAAAATTGGATTGAATATTTTATCTTTCATAAACCTAGATAATATGCACACCGTGCTCAGTGAAAATTTTTGGGATTTCAACTCTAACCATAAAGCCATTTATTTATTTATTATTATTATTTTTTTTCTTTTTCTTCCCTTAGTTTTCTTAGGCTTTCTAGTTTACCCATGTAGCGAGCCTATAACCGATGACTCCCAAACCAGATGGTTCTAGGGCACCAGATGAGAAAACATCCCTCAGGTTAAAGGACTCGAGTGAAAAAGGCCACAAAACTAAAGGGGATTATTTATAATCACCGTTAGGCGTGAATAATCATGCTTCTTGAGGCACAATTATCCAGCTTAATAAGTGATGTTTTATTTATAGATATATATATTTTTTTTCTTTTTTTTTTATTTATATGGCATTTTTGGTCTTTGTTTCCATCCCAAGAAATGTGTAAGTGTAAAGTGCATATTATCTATGGCAAAAAATTCAAGATAAAAATATCTCACCAATTTTACTTACTTAGCCTATAATTTCAAACAAGATCTATTATTTCAACTAGGTTTAAGATGTCATAATTAAAGCTTTCTTATTTCTAAGATACATCTTAATTTTCTTAAAAATAGAACAAAACTTTGTCTCTTATTTCAAAAAGTTTATTTTTTTATATTTTTTTATTATTATTTATTTACTAAAAGAAAATAGAAAATCTATAAAGAAAGGTAAAAATCTAAAAGAAAATAAAACCTAAAAGAAAGTGAAAATCCTATGTTAGTAAACCCTCCCCCACACTTATTTCATGCATTGTCCTCAATGCATCATGATATATGTATGCATGAAACAAAATGGAAAGGGAAGGAAAAAAATTACCTTAAGGTGGTGGTTCCGGTGGTGGTCTGATTGGTCCACGGAACATGGTGAAAATCACCTAGAGGGGGGGTGAATAGGTGATTATGCTAATCTAAGGCCAATTAAAAAAAAATTATGAAGCAAGTGAATGCAATGCAACAATCTCCCAAAACAAGACTAAGAGCCGTATGCCCCTGGCGGGGTTCTGAACTCCTTCCTCCGGCTTCCTCGTAAAATGAGTTAGAGGTGCGCAATGCAACCTTGTTGTATGGGATTTTGATTGACAATATGAAGTATGATGAATATGGCAATAGCAATCAAAAACACAAAGTAATAGCAATGGAAAGTAAACCAATCGCAAACACAAAGATATGTTATCGAGGTTCGAGCACCCAGCTCTACTCCCCGCCTTCCCCAGAAGGATTCTAGCTACTTCCACTATCACAAAGATCAATTACAATGGAGTACCCAACTCCTACAATTTCAGCACAATTGAATTCCTTAGTAATCAAAAGATCACAAACTCTCTCTTTCAAATATCTCTTCCCTTACAAAGGTCCTTAGAGAATATTGAGAAGGAATGAAGCTCTTGTGTAAGTGAAGAAAAATGAAATCAAATCAGAGAGTATTATCAAGAAAACACTTCTGAAATGAGTGAGAAATATCAGCACAAAAACCAAGAAAATAGCTCTTTTGAATATCACAAACTTTGAATTTTTCTCTTGAATAATTATTGTAAAGAAACTCTCCCCAAACACCCCTATTTATAGGAGAGGGCTAGGGTTTAGGGTTAGGAATTAATTACTGAAGATTAGGAAGTAATTAGTTCCAAATATACCCTCCAACGGATTTTTAATTTCAAAAATCAAGTTTAAAACAGCTATTAAAAAATCTGCCCGTTACTGTTCAACGGACAGATCGGTCGACTGGCCCGGTCGACCGATAGTTCAAAAATCCGACCGTTATGAACTATCGGTCGACTGATCCAGTCGACTGAAAAGATACAGAGAGCAAAACAAACTATCGGTCGACCGATCCGGTCGACTGATGCCTGACTGAGACTTAAAATAAAATTCCGGTCGACTGTCGGTAGACAGTCGGTCGACCGACAGACGTGCACACGGATACGTGCACTCTGCCAGGACATCGGTCGACTGGTGGTAGATAACCGGTCGACCGGCTCAGGCCAAAAGATGAAATAAAAATAGAATTTTGAAGAGATTATATTTTTATCAAATCTATTTCAAACACAAATTCAGTATCTAACATAATAAAGAATTTGTAGAAGAAAGATTTAGTATTAAAATATTTTTGTATATTTTATAAGAAATAAACTTGGAAATGGTATACGCGTGAAGACGTGTGTGTTTGAGCTTCAAACCTAATCAACATTCTTTAACATACTATAAAGCTAGAAAATAAAACCTAAGGACCTCTGAAGCAATCTTTGAGCCATCCAATGCCTTGCTAGTGCCTTCTCTTCTATGATCCTTCCTTTGATGTGCAATTTGCCTTCAATGCTTGTTGGAACTTAGAAGTTTTTGCAAAAGCGAAGCGAATGAACTCTAAACATGGTACAAAACCTGAAACTCATCTAAGATAAAAGATTAGTACCAAATAGCACTTATTTGGTTTGTTATCATCAAAACACAAAACAATGGAGAGTGTAATCTCTTGGGCTAACAATCTCCCCCTTTTTGATGATGACAAAACAAATAGGCTATTTACAAAAATATAGGGAGGAGAAAAACTCCCCCTCAAATTATGCTATATTTAAAACATGTAAGTATGCTCTAGATACCAATAATTGAAATGAAAAATAGAAATGATGCACCAATTATGGAAATCTATTTAAAACAACAATACAATACAAATAAAACTCAAAAACTTGCACTTGATATCAAAAACACCAAAAATCTATCAAAAACACCAAAATCAAAAATTGCTCCTTGATACCAATTTTAAACAAAAATACCAACTAAAATACAAAAACCAAAACTCATAAAACCAAAACATCATATAAATTCATATGGAACCAAGACCAAATGAACTTATTTTTGTCCATGTAAACTTATTCTCCCCCTTTTTGTCATACATCAAAAAGGGTTAGAAAAACATGTTTAATCAATAATACACAAATTTAATTCTCCACAAATAAACGAAAATCTAGCAAAATCAAGTGGTTTTGTGAAAATATCGGCTAGTTGAAAATCGGTGGAAACATAATCAATATCTATATCACCTTTCTCAAAATGATCTCTAAGAAAGTGATATCTAATCTCAATGTGCTTGGTCTTACTATGTTGATTTGCATTTTTGGTTAAATGAATAGTACTAGTATTATCACAAAATATTTTAATATTTTTATAATGCAAATCATAGTCAAGGAGAGTATGTTTCATCCAAAGGACTTGTGCACAACAAGCTCCCGCGGCAACATACTCCGCCTCGGCGGTTGATAGAGCTACGGAATTTTGCTTCCTAGAGGACCATGAAACAAGACATTACTGAGAAATTGACATGTTCCACTAGTACTTTTTCTATCTACTCTACAACCCGCATAGTCGGCGTCCGAATAACTAGCCATAGAAAAATCTATAGTTTTCGGATACCAAAGACCTAATCCAATCGTTCCCTTAACATAACGAATAATGCGTTTTACGACAATTAAATGAGATTCTTTGGGACACGATTGAAATCTAGCACAAAGACACACACTAAACATGATATCCGGCCTACTTGCCGTTAAATATAAAAGACTACCTATCATGCTTCTAAACAATTTAATATCAACATTTTTACCTTGTTCGTCCTTATCAAGCTTGGTTGTAGTTGCCATGGGAGTGTTGCATGTTTTAGCGTCTTCAAGTCCAAACCTCTTCACGAGTTCCTTTGCGTATTTGGCTTGAGAGATGAAGTTCCCATCTTGCAATTGCTTGACTTGGAGTCCAAGGAAGAAGTTGAGTTCACCCATGGAGGACATTTCAAATTCTTGTTGCATTACCTTTTCAAAATCCTTGCATAAAACTTCATTAGTAGAACCGAAAATTATATCATCAACATAAATTTGGACAATTAAAATATCATTATCAACATGCTTAGTGAATAGAGTAGTGTCAACTTTGCCTTTAATAAAATTGTTTGAAATTAGAAAACTTGAAAGCCTTTCATACCAAGCTCTTGGAGCTTGTTTCAAACCATACAAAGCCTTATCGAGTTTGAAAACAAAATCGGGATGAGCATGATCAATAAAACCGGGAGGTTGAGAAACATAAACTTCTTCATTAAGAAAACCGTTTAAAATGTACTTTTTACATCCATTTGAAAAAGTTTGAAATTTTTAAAAGATGCATAAGCTAGTGTTATCCGTATGGCTTCAAGCCGTGCTACGGGTGTAAAGGATTCCTCAAAGTCGATTCCCTCAACTTGAGTGTAACCTTGGGCTACTAACCTAGCTTTATTCCTAATGACATTTCCGGACTCATCCAACTTATTCCTAAAGATCCACTTAGTACCAATTATTGGTCTATCGTGGGGCTTAGGAACAAGGTGCCAAACTTGGTTGCACTCAAATTAATTGAGTTCCTCTTGCATGGCAAGCAACCAATATGGGTCCGTCTCGGCTTCGAGAATGCCTTTGGGTTCTACATGAGAAATGAAAGCAAAGTTACCACATATGTCATGGAGTTTGGAGCGCGTTGTGACTCCTTTGGAAGCATCACCCAAAATGAGCTCCTTCGGATGATTTGTAGCGTATCTCCAAGCTTTGGGAAGTGGTTGCGCACTTTCCTCATTATCCTTTTGAACTTCACCTAAAGGTTCTTGCTTATCTTCTTGTGCGGGTGAGTCCTTCAAGGATAGTCTCTCCATGCTTTCACCTAATGGTTCAATCTCTACAACATTCTCAACAAACACATTAGACTCTTCAAACTTAACATGCATAGTTTCTTCAATAGTAAGTGAAGATCTAATGAAAACTCTATATGCTTTGCTAGTAGAGGAATATCCAACAAAGATAGCCTCATAAGCTTTAGCATCAAATTTACCCAAATTCTCTTTTGTATTTAAAACAAAACACTTGCATCCAAAAACTTTGAAATATGAAACATTTGGTTTTCTAAAATGATACATTTCAAAAGAAGTTTTAGAAGAATTTTTGCATAAATAAATACGGTTTGATATATAGCATGCGGTGTTTACGGCCTCGGCCCATAAATATTGAGGGAGGTCGTATTCACTTATCATTGTCCTAGCCATCTCTTGAAGTGTTCTATTTTTCCTTTCTACAACTCCATTTTGTTGTGGAGTCCTAGGACAAGACATTTCATGCTTAATTCCCTTTTCATCACAATAAGTCATGAAGAGTTGGTTAACAAACTCACCACCTCTATCACTCCTTATTCTCAAAATCGGAAAACCTTTTTCTTTTTCAACTCTTTTTCTAAAATCTTAAAGTGAGAAAAAGTTTGATCTTTATTTTGCAAAAAGAAAACCCAAGTAAATCGAGAGAAATCATCAACTAAAACAAATGCAAATCTACTACCATTTAAGCTTTTAGTTTTAGTTGGTCCAAATAAATCCATATGAACTAATTCTAACGGTCTAGTTGACATGATATCCTTAATTGGTTTAAAGGAAGACTTGGTTTGTTCCCAAGTTGGCACGCACTACAAATGCGGTCTTTCTCAAAACTCAAGCAAGGAATACCCTTCACCAATTCCTTAGAATTAATTCTAGAAATATGTTCAAAAGATGCATGTCCTAATCTTCTATGCCAAAGCCAAGAATTTTCATCAAAAGCATTTAAACATTTAGTAGAACACTCTACATTAAGCATGTCAATAATATAAACATTATCATCACGAAATCCGGTCAAAATACAATCATTCGATTTAACATCAAAAATCTTACAAGAAGAATCATCAAAAACAACTTTAAGACCACGATCACAAAATTGGCTAATACTAAGCAAATTATGCTTTAAACCATCAACCAAAACAACATTCTCTATAATAGGAGATGAACCAACTTGAATGTTACCTATACCGATGATAGTTCCTTTGGAATCATCCCCGAAGGTGACGGAGCCACCTTCCATGTACCTTGATAGGGTTGTGAAGTTGTTGATATCCCATGTCATGTGCCTCGAACAACCACTATCAAGGTACCACCGCTCCCTACGTCTTGGAGCCTTGGTGTGTACCTACATCAAACATTTTAGGACTTGATTTTGGTACCCACATTTTCTTGGGTCCATGAGGTTAGAGCCATTAACCCAAACAAGATTATTTGAAGTATGCAATTTATCATAACAAAATTTAGCTAAATGTCCATTTTTGCCACAATATGTACATCTATAAACTCTACCATATTAAATGCATAATGAGTGTGTGATTTGTGAGCATTGGCATTGTGAGCATGAAAAGATTTAGCATGAGAAGTATTATTTGAAGTGTGAGCATGTGGAATCTTAGCATGAGAAACTTTATCATGAGAAGTATTCTTTTTAGAAAATTTTTCTTCAAGCTTCTTAGTATTAAAAGCACAATCTTTTAAAACTTTTTCAAATCACTCATTTTAGATTTAAGAGAAGAAATTTCTTTATTATCAACAATAGGGGTTTTACCCTTGCAAGAAATCTTATAAGCATCAAAATCATTTTGAATAACAACAAGATTGGAAGAAAGATCATCTTTTTCTTTTGTAACCAAAGCAAGTTGGTTTTTGAGAAAAGCAACTTCTTTTGCAATTTAAAGCATTCCATTTTCTTGTTATCATAAGTTTCGGAAAGTTCTACAAAAGCATGAACTAGAACTTCCTTACTCAAATCATCATCATTATCATCTATAGATTCAAGGGTTTGAGGGTTTACCTTGGGTGTGTTTGCCATGAAACACATGTTTGCGGTATCCACTTGTTCTTCTTCGGACTCGCTTTCCGAATCCCATGTGGCCTTGTAAGCTTTCTTTTCATCTTGTTTCTTTGGCTTGAAGGAGGAAGTCATTCTTTTCTTGAACTCCGGACAATCGGCCATGATGTGTCCGGGCTTGCGGCAATTGTAGCAAATGATCCTCTTCTCCTCTTTGCCTTCAAACTTTCTCCGGAAATTTTGCTTGTTCTTCCGGTACATCCTCTTGATGTTGCGCACTAGGAGGGAGAGCTCCTCATCTTCTTCTTCATCTTCTTCATCATCTTCAATGGTGGATGAAGACTTGAAAACTATGGACTTTTTCTTTGTTGGAGCCGCCTCTTCTCTTACCTTCTTCTCCATCTCATGGGTTTTTAGGTTCCCAATGAGATTTATGATGTCCATCTCGTCCTTGTCATTCAACTCCTTTAAAGTGGTGGCCTTGATCTCCCAAGATGGAGGAAGAGCCCGTATCACCTTGCGCACCTTTTGATCATTGGAGATGACGTCACCTAATGAAGAAAGACCATTAGTGATTTTTGTGAAACGAGTAATCATGCAATCAATGGTTTCATCATCAAGCATCTTAAATGATTCATATTGAGACCTCAAGAGATCTATTTTAGCTCTCTTGACTTGTGAAGTCCCTTCATGCGTGACCAATAAGTGTTGCCAAATCTCATAGGCGGATTGGCAATGAATTACCCGTGTAAGGTCATCCTCATTCAAGGCGGTTAAAAGGGAGTTTTGGGCTTTTGAGTTAGCCTCATATTCTCTAAAGTTGAAGTCGGTCCAAGTGCTTTCATCTTCATTGGGTGCTACATAGGGTTTGGTCAAAGACTTAGCCACTAAACTACCTAGTGATTGCAAAAAGATAGTCATCCTAACCTTCCAAATAGGGAAGTTGAGTCCATCAAATTTAGGTGGGGTTTTAATGTTGTCGGCCATGTTTACTAGTGTATGAATGGATGAATGAAAATGTTGATTAGCAATATTTTAAGGATCTCTCTAAGGATGTTAAGCCAAACCTAGAGTCCAGCTCTGATACCAATTGAAAATCACCTAGAGGGGGGGTGAATAGGTGATTATGCTAATCTAAGGCCAATTAAAAAAAATTATGAAGCAAGTGAATGCAATGCAACAATCTCCCAAAACAAGACTAAGAGCCGTATGCCCCTGGCGGGGTTCTGAACTCCTTCCTCCGGCTTCCTCGTAAAATGAGTTAGAGGTGCGCAATGCAACCTTGTTGTATGGGATTTTGATTGACAATATGAAGTATGATGAATATGGCAATAGCAATCAAAAACACAAAGTAATAGCAATGGAAAGTAAACCAATCGCAAACACAAAGATATGTTATCGAGGTTCGAGCACCCAGCTCTACTCCCCGCCTTCCCCAGAAGGATTCTAGCTACTTCCACTATCACAAAGATCAATTACAATGGAGTACCCAACTCCTACAATTTCAGCACAATTGAATTCCTTAGTAATCAAAAGATCACAAACTCTCTCTTTCAAATATCTCTTCCCTTACAAAGGTCCTTAGAGAATATTGAGAAGGAATGAAGCTCTTGTGTAAGTGAAGAAAAATGAAATCAAATCAGAGAGTATTATCAAGAAACACTTCTGAAATGAGTGAGAAATATCAGCACAAAAACCAAGAAAAATAGCTCTTTTGAATATCACAAACTTTGAATTTTTCTCTTGAATAATTGTTGTAAAGAAACTCTCCCCAAACACCCCTATTTATAGGAGAGGGCTAGGGTTTAGGTTAGGAATTAATTACTGAAGATTAGGAAGTAATTAGTTCCAAATATACCCTCCAACGGATTTTTAATTTCAAAAATCAAGTTTAAAACAGCTATTAAAAAATCTGCCCGTTACTGTTCAACGGACAGATCGGTCGACTGGCCCGGTCGACCGATAGTTCAAAATCCGACCGTTATGAACTATCGGTCGACTGATCCAGTCGACTGAAAAGATACAGAGAGCAAAACAAACTATCGGTCGACCGATCCGGTCGACTGATGCCTGACTGAGACTTAAAAAAAAATTCCGGTCGACTGTCGGTAGACAGTCGGTCGACCGACAGACGTGCACACGGATACGTGCACTCTGCCAGGACATCGGTCGACTGGTGGTAGATAACCGGTCGACCGGCTCAGGCCAAAAGATGAAATAAAAATAGAATTTTGAAGAGATTATATTTTTATCAAATCTATTTCAAACACAAATTCAGTATCTAACATAATAAAGAATTTGTAGAAGAAAGATTTAGTATTAAAATATTTTTGTATATTTTATAAGAAATAAACTTGGAAATGGTATACG
This sequence comes from Agave tequilana, assembly GCA_038442645.1. Classification (NCBI taxonomy): domain Eukaryota; kingdom Viridiplantae; phylum Streptophyta; class Magnoliopsida; order Asparagales; family Asparagaceae; genus Agave; species Agave tequilana. The sequence continues at coordinate 53,671 of JAVJIF010024515.1, forward strand.
CGTGAAGACGTGTGTGTTTGAGCTTCAAACCTAATCAACATTCTTTAACATACTATAAAGCTAGAAAATAACCTAAGGACCTCTGAAGCAATCTTTGAGCCATCCAATGCCTTGCTAGTGCCTTCTCTTCTATGATCCTTCCTTTGATGTGCAATTTGCCTTCAATGCTTGTTGGAACTTAGAAGTTTTTGCAAAAGCGAAGCGAATGAACTCTAAACATGGTACAAAACCTGAAACTCATCTAAGATAAAAGATTAGTACCAAATAGCACTTATTTGGTTTGTTATCATCAAAACACAAAACAATGGAGAGTGTAACCTCTTGGGCTAACACATGGCCCAATCAACTTTTCTTTGGGTTTTGAGGAACCCACCAGAAATATAATGAATATGACCCACAAGAATGATGTATGCATGAAAGATTTTTATTAAGTACATGACCCCATCTAATTTCCAATTTTAAATAATTTCTGAGTTAAATTTATCAACTACCTTGTCCCAGAATGGAATATGAAATGATAGAACGGTTGACTTGGACTCGAAAAGGAACACCGACTCAGGGAAGTGAATGAAGTCAAGTAAAGGTTCAGGAGTCGGAATGGATTCAGGAACTGGGTCTAAGTCAAGAAAATGAAGCTTAAGTCCACATTCAGTTTCCCATGATGGAATGTGACTATCTAAGATTGGTGATTCAAGTTCAGGAGGGTTGGGAATCAAAACTGACTCTAAAATGTTACTCAAATTGGGTAACAAAACAGGAGTCAATAATGATTTAGGAATTTGAATTAGATCACAAGGTTGAGAGTCAAAGTCACATTCCACATTGAGTTCAATTCCACAAAATGAGAACTTGCCAATTTGTCAATAGGATCTTCAAAAAGGTATAATTGGTCAAGTTCGACATGATCCTTAAAGATGGGTGATTCAACTTCATTGTGAATTGGGAAAGGATCCAGGTTGACTCCGGGAAAAGATTAAAGTGAGGTAAAGATACCGGAGTCATTATTGAATCAGAAAAAAAATTGAATCACTAAGTTGGGGTTCAAGATCACATTCCTTATGTAATTCAATTTCAAAAAATGTGAACTTGCCAATTTATCAATGGGATTTTCAGAAGTATGGAATTGGCCAAGTTCAAAGTGATCATCATAAAAGATTGGTGATTCAATTTCACAACAGATGGGTACTGGATCCAATTCTGACTTGGAAAATGAAGTGAAATCAGGTAAGGATATGGAAGTCATGATTGAATCAGGAAGTAGAGTTGAATCATCTGGTGAAAGTTCAGGATCATAATCATGTTCAAGTTCAATTTCAGGGAAAGGAAAACTTGCCAAAATGTCAATTGGATCTGAAGTTTGGACAAGTTCAGGTGGTTGTGCTGAAATTGAATCTTGATTTCCAAAACAACATGACTCTTTGGCAGAATGGTTAGTGACATTAGAAATAGGATGAGAATGAAGAGTTTGGATCATCAAATTTATGTCACGGTTACGATCATTTCGAGCATGAGTCAGGAATTCAAGCATCTTTTCACAATTCATTGGTTCATCATTTTGTTGAAAAGATGAAGAATTGTTTTGGAATTGGTGATGAAATTGTAAGTCAAAACTGTGTGGTGATGGAAGAGTGGACTCACACAAGAAATCATTACTCATAAATGGTTGTTTATTATGAAGAGGTGGAACTGAGTAAGACTCTTGAAAATACTGTGGAATTGGAGAGGCAAATGGTTCTGGAAGTGTCTGCTCAGCTCTCTGTAAATTGGCTTCTAAACTCCTTAGTAACTCAGATTTTTCTTCAATTGGCGGAGTATAAGAAGGAGTATATGAAGCGGAATCAGAAAATGAATATTGTGGATATTGTGGACTTGGTGGGAATGGTGGACAAGGAGGTTGATAATAATTAAACTCGGGGGACTGGAATCCCCAATTACTCGGTGAAGAGTTGAAATTATTATGGAAATTATAATTATTAGATGGGGGGTATGGGTCATATTGATTCGGATAAGGCCAACCCGGTGTATTTGGTTGGTGCATATTATAAAACACCGGGTTGGAATTATCCGAATATGGAGATGGTGTGAAATATGGATTATTATTAGGATGGAAAGAATGTAATTGTAAGCCATATCACACATCAAATACAAACAAACAAACAAACAAACAAAAGAAAAAAAATTCTAACCTAAGTTAGGGTAGACTTAGGACCTAGACGACTCCTAACTGATAGACTGTCCACGGGAGGTTTAGTGTAGACTCTAACCACAAGCTAATCAGCCAGGGAAGGGTAAGGTTGGTGGGAGGTTTTCCGTCCGAAGACGTTCCTTAATTAAGTAACCAGCAACCTTCGGGCTTTCGGCCCTCAACCCCTTTCCTAAACACTGATTTTGCAAGAGTTAAATTCCAACACTTTTCCCCCTTAGGATAATCTCCTAAATGAGTCCGAGATGTCCCTAGGGCCAACGTCTATTTTTTTTTATTAAATTAGGCTTGGGTTAGTGAGTGCTTGGGATTGTGGTTTTCGGGCTAAGGAAAGGGTAATGAACTCCCCACCTTATCTTATTTACAGGTTATGCCCTTAAAAATGAATTGTGCAAGTGTACAAAAAAATATAACTAGAATTCACTCAAAGCATGAAATCAAGCAAGAGATGATTCCTAGTCTATATGCAATGCAAAACGTACCTTGCCTCCAGCACTCTTCAACAGTAAAAGTAAAGAATTGAAAAGACACGTGCCTTAAATGCAAGTGTCTAAACAATTTTTAACAATTTCAAGCAATTTTTTACTGTTTTTAATTTAGCAGGTATATGGTGAAGAATACAAGATTTCAGGTATATCAGCAGCTGTATTTTGCAGAACCAGAGGCCCTGCAGAAAACTGATCAGTAGTGATCTCAGGATTGCCGCAGATCTGCGGCAAAAGTCCAGAATCTGCGGCAAAACTGAGGGATCCTGGTCTCTGCTTTCTTGAGCAGAGGCCCAGGTCCACTTGTATGTCACTGCAATGCAAGATTTTCTGTTTCTTCACCTGTAACCTGCAAACAGAGAAGAAGATTCGTTTAGTACTTCACTTTAAAGAAAATCCGTTGCTCTCCCCGGCAACGGCGCCATTTTTTGATTGAGACGGATAAATGGCGCCGTATTAGGATTTTTGTTCCCCGGCAACGGCGCCAATTTGATTGAACGGGAAAGGTGTATGTAAATGTAGTCGATGTATCCTTTCCAATCTCCGCTATAGCATAAGGCTATACCGAGTCGATTCTCAGGGAGAGCTAGCGATGGAAGCGTTACGAATCGAAGTGAAGTTATTAAACGAGAATTCTTCTCTTGCTTATAAAAATTATGAATCAAATGAAAAAGAAACTAAAGAAAGGATGGATATGTTCATGGTGAAAAAGTCGGAAAAGAATCAAGAAGAGGATTTGATATTCACACTAAAGAAAAGGAAACTTAAAGAAGAAGCAAACCATGACTAGCTTACCTTACTACCTTACCAATACTTACTAAACTCCGTGATAGTGAACGCTTGCCTCATGTTGTCACTCCATCGGCGTGGATTCGTCTCGCGTGTTGATCTAATTACTTTCTCATTTGAAGAATGGGTGGTTTAACCCTCGGAGAAGAGAAGACCATCCACTTGCAAGATGAACTATGGCAATCACCCATGAGTTAGTGAAGATGGCAAGGCTAGTGGTTAGCTAGTACATGGAGAAAAATTAGCTAAAAGCCATTAGAGAAGTAAAACAAAGCATGAAGTAAATTGCAAGGAATTAAAGAAAGCAAGTAAACTAGAACTAAGCTCAAGTAGAGTTGAAGAGAATGGATCAATTCTTGCTCCACAAGTGTCACCCTTGCTTACACAAGCTCTCTCTCTCTTACAATCTCTCTCTTGCAATGATTTCTAGGGAAGAAGAAGATCATAGAGAGCTACAAAATCCTAGAGAAAAAACTAACAAAAATACAAAGCTTTACACTAATCTCTCTCTCTTCTCTGTTCAGTTTTTGCTCGCAGGTCCAGGTGAAGTATTTATAGAATCAGAGAGAAGCTTCGAGAGCCTAGTTTTGTTGGTGCAAAATCCGAGATCCAACGGCCCTAGATTTGCGGCAATTTGGCGGCAAAATCCCAGATTCTGCGGCAAAATCTGGGCCGTTGAGCCCAGATTTTCTGTTGGGATCTTCTTGTTAGGTGGTTATCCATGGCCTTCTGGATTCTTCATTGGGCGCGCGGATCTCTCTGGATCTTGAATTCAAATCTTTGGCTTATCTTAATCTTGAATTTAATCACTTTAATTATTGCTAATTAAAGTGATTAATTTGCTATCTCTCCATTAGAGTGTGTACCTGCAAATATGTAGAGAAGATGAGTAAAAATCATATATTTATTTATTAAATGCATGGGAATTATGAGGTAAATATGCAATATTGAGTTACAATCAGTTACCTTGGTATCGTCCTCGTAGAAACGAGAAAGGAATCAGGTTTCCAGGTCGATCCAAGAATTGACAGAGCCCGGAGGGAGACTTCTGAACCAATCAAATGCTACCCTCTTTAAGGTGCCAATGAACATTCTAGCCATGATGGCGTCATTACCTATAACATTACCGGTCTGAGACCAGAAATAGTAGATGTGCTGGTTTGGCGAGCTCTTTCCATCATAGGTATGCAATGTTGGTGGTTTGAACTTCAGTGGATATGGCACTGAATCCCACTCCAATGGGTAAGGACGAACTATCCCCACTTTCTTTAACTCATCCCTCTGAGCTAGGGACGTGATTTGAGCTTGGAGGCCCTTAAGGACTTCAGCGTCTAAAGAAGAACCCTCCTTGGATTTCTCGATCTTTGGCTGATCATTGCTAAAATGTTCCTCCTCGTCGTGATTGCTCCCGGCATCATTGTTATTCGGTTACTGAGGAGTTGAGCGAGCATCTGTTGAATGTTGTCCAGAGCTTCTTGCTGAGTCTTGGAAGTTTGCTCCTGAGCTTCCAACGTCGACGAAGGTCGTCGTTAACATTATCAGCCATGTTGACTGATGCTCTATCTGTTCGCACCGAGCTGACTGTCACGAAGAAGCATACCCGTTGTCTTTATCTTCTTCATCGGACCACTGGACTAATCCTCTCTTTGGTTGCGGCGAGGCTACTGCCACTGAGGAGGACGGGTGTTCATAAGTGTAGGGTATCACAACCCTAGATCTGGTGTTTTCGGAAAACACCTTCTTCATGTACCAAGACTTCGCCTAAGCCTGGGCTGTAATCTGAATCTGGGGAGCTGTAGGGGGTGTCGTCAGATGCTTGTCTTCCCCTGCGTAGCTCTCGTCCTCTTCCGGTCATGTTGACGGATGCAGAGGGTAGATCTCGTGAGACGCTCCTTTTATGATGTTTCACCGGGTCTGTACTAATAGACGATCAAAACTGATCGTCGGCCTGGAGAAGTGGCGAGGCTTGGTCTCAGTCGGTAATGAACCGAGTGGAGTGTCACCAGCTGACATCCCACTTGTTGACAACATGAGGAAAGAAGTTTGGAAAGATTCCGACTTCTGTTTACTTGTCAAGAATCCTCGCAAATCAGACCAGTTTGGGCCTAAACAATCGAGCGCAGAGGCTCTTTTGGATCATATATAGGATGATGTCTTGCTCCTTTTATCCCCGCAGAAGGGATTAGCACTGAATAGTGCTTCAGTTCTAGTTTCGCGACCATAAACCCTGCGCATGCGCTGTGGTAGCGTAGCTTCGCTCATGAGAACGAGGCCGGAGCAAGGCGTTGCCGCTCTTGAATGGACGACGGTATGATTGTCGTCGTGACTTCGCGGCTGGTGGCATTGTGGAGCAAGACAGGCATCTTGCCTTTTTCTTTACGGGAGAGGCGCGGTTTTGGCGTAGCTACGCCTGAGGCTTTGGCCAGAGACTTCTGTTTAGGCCTCCACATCTGCTTGGCAGAGGATACTTAGGTTCGCAAGGAACCTGATGAGCCACCGTGAGACTGTAAGGTATTGGCAGAATTCTGCTCCTGGTTTCTGTTCTGAAACCTTAGCCGTGGAGACCTTCCTACGCTTCCGTGCATGAACATTAGACCACCCCCAGTGAGGACTTCTTCAAATTTTCCTTGGTCGAAGCGAACGACCAGGTTCTCGAAAGTGATGGACTTGGACTGCGGGCGTGCTTCCTTGTTGTTGCCAGAGAACCGCAGTAGGCTCGCAGGGAACCTTATTTGTCTTCGCAGAGACTTGCATTGAAGATTGGCCAGAGAGGCTCTGGCTGCACCGGCTTTTCTGAATTCAGAGCTAGACCCACAGGTCTGTTCGTCGCATTGCGACACTTGATTCTCGGCAGTGGAGAA